>JARJLF010000296.1:0-244444 GCA_029378395.1 Mycena leptocephala
CCGCCGAAACTTTGGGGTACCGATGTTTACCAACAACGGCTGGACATATCGGGCAAGCATGTACAACTTGTGCATGGTGGTTCTTGTAGCGGTCAATTGTGGATTTCTTGAGATAGAATGTCATGGAACTTACTGCATTTTCTTGGCAGAGAGGATGTAAAGAGGGACCTCGTCGGTAAGAAGTGTATCGAAGCTGTAACCGATCCCTGCTTGCCCGACCAATTCCAGGGCCGTGCGCGTCATCCATAACTGGCGAATACGTTGACGTTGAATCTAGGAGTTGATGATGCAACTTACGAGGAGATCTATCTGGGGAACCCCTCGTTTGAGTTCTCTGATCGAGTGAAGACAGCATCACTCACCTCTTGTGGTCCGTTTTGTACCCTAGATTCCAGCGCATCTCGGAGCTTTGAGTGTGAAAATATCAATAAGAACCTCAGGGACACCAGCATAACTGACCCTCTTTCCCACATCAAAAAAAATGGGGACTTATTGGTTGATGTGAGTTCACGATCGGATAACGAGAAACATAACACACCCATTTGCCGGAGGTGGGCGGCGGAAAACACAGGATTGAGCATTTTTCGCTTTTCTTGTGCTTTTCGCCCAACGTAGACAGAAGGCCCTCTCCGAAGGATACACGAGTGCCCTTAATCACGTAGGAAGGTTCTTCAAAGATATCCTGGTCCTATAATCTGGGTGAACCAACGGTAACGCAGAGCAGGTGTTCCTAGAATACCTTGACGAGGATTTGGTGTAAGCTCTTGGGATCGAAAATATAAAGCTGCTGCTCTCCTAGCAGCCCGTTGATTCGGATAACACCTCCGTCTGGTCATTCATCAGCACACAAACGAGTCTAACAGAACGACACGCGCACCATATTTCTCACAAGTTCCTGAGGAAGGAAGGCGCATGTTCCAGTTCCATTCAAAGTCGAATGAGAAGACGCCTACCTGATGATAGTCCCAGGCATTAGGATTGAACACTTCCTTCATGTTCCCTAAATCCAGATGAGTATCCAACATTGAGGGCGAGTATTTGAATCATTACCCGTCACGAAGGAGGCCGACTGAGGGCAGGGATGTTATTCACGATTCTTCGGCTGAGCGCACGCGCCAGAGCCATCGAGCAATCCAGATAGTTGCAATAAGGAGTAAAGTTTGAATCAAAGCCATGGTGGCCCCTAGCGATGCCAGACATTTACGACGGTGGAGTCTTTATATCTCGAACTCCTCAGCACGATCGCGCCGTTGACGTGAATAAATTTTGTAATCTCGCTACTTTTTCGCTGGTTTAAGAAACATGTCGGACTCGGATCAACAACGAGTGAGAGTTCGGGAGACCATGGCCGCCGATCTGTCGCTAATAACACCTGCGGCAGAGTAGAATCGAGGATAGTCATGGGCCAGACGCAACGCCGTCAGTGTGGTGGGCGCTCAGCTTGTGACAATCACCATCCCAAACGCTCCAAAAAAAAAAAAAAAAAAAAACGCATCAGCTTACCTCACTTCGCGATCACCTGGTGCGTGGTTCAACTGCCAATCTAAGTCACGTAATGGTGCGTGGATCATCTCGGTACCTCAAAATCACATTTATGAAGCTAGGTTCGGAGCAAGCCTGTCTCCGGTCCGGCGCGCCGGACTATCTCGGAGAGAGGCTTGGTCCAAACTCGCAAAAACAAGGGATGTGTTCTGAGGGAATTACTCACGCATTTCAAGTCTGAATCTCTTAGTATAAGCTGACGACTTTTCATTCGATATGCTGCATGTACCCCTGTATTCAGTTCTGCAAAAAATCGAGTCGTTCCTATTGTACATCGACGCTTTCATCGACAACATTTCCCATCAATTGCGGCCAGACCGAGCAGTTTTCACGAATCCTTGGATTTTATGGACTCGATCGATGCGGGATTATTTAAAGAAGGTCTTGCGCAAAAAATTGTCTGAAACCTCTCAGTCGTCCAAAAGACACGGTGCAAATCTGACCGAATCGGGAAGCGTGATGCGCCGTGTGACGCGACGCGTCCATTAGTGACTCATTTTGATCTTGCGCCGAAAATTGTCATTTTCTCGAGTATCCACGCCGGAATTGCTTCTCCTTCAACCACATTTATTCCTACCCATCAAATCTCAATCCTGGCACTCTCCAGTATGACAACCAACACTGGCAGTCAAAATTCTCAAGGGATGAATTGAAGGGTCTCACTCTCGAGGCCAAACTTCATCTCGTCTTCTCGCTCATGATTTTCCTATCAATTTCAACACGACAGCTACTGCAATGGCTTTTCGCAACAGAATACCCGCTGTCACCATTCGAATCTCGCACTTCATGGGCTTTTTTGCCTCGGAAGCCACGGCCGAGGCCCGATTCGGACCCGCCATGGTATTCAGCCTCTGGCGCGACAAAACCGCTATCCAAACGCACAGAAATATCTCAGGGAGATGACAATTCCCTGTGCACATGACTGGCATTGCAGGACAGCAACCGAATCATTTCCAGTCCACTCCTGAGCATACGGCTCAAGACACTTACAATTCGGGAGCTTCGAGAAATGCTACACCCGACCAAATTAATAGAAATAATCAAGGGTTGGCACCTTTCACCTGGGAGCTTCTGCTTACTTCTGTGCATCTCCCAACGCATCGAGGAAGCGGAAGAAAGCAGAGGAAGACGAGCCTATGCCAACTGGAGAGGGAGATTGGGAAGATGATCCAAACGATGACCCCAACCTCGAATCGGTGATGTAGACCCCGGGGATTTGCTGGCCGCAGTTGGACAAGAGATTACCCCGGATTCTCGCGGAATCCTATTTTTGTATGCACATTTATTGCTCGTCATCGCTCGATTAACCTTAAATAATATCAGGTCATTCTCTTGACCATCAGTATGCTAGCGTTTGTTCGCAATCGTGCTACCAATGTGTCCCCTCATTCTCGGCCTTTTCTTCAAAATTTCGGGAACAGTTCCGGGTGTGTTGATGCTCAGCAATGCTGGTGTCTGTGTTTCGAGCCGCACTGTCGAGCGCGTCAAGGTCCGCATCAGCGAGGATGCAATACAGCTTGCAATCCAACTAATCACAAGTGGCCGCGTCTTTTTCACCATCTTCGACAACATAAATATCTTCCTCCGGAAGTCCCAGCAGCGCTCTCCAATACCAACGACATGATCAACGCAACCAACTGCGCAGTGTTGGTATCGAAGACATGGAACCTTTCACAGAAGCAGATTTGGCAGAGCAGCTCGCTCTCCGCGGCCAACGGGCAAATGCGACACCAACAGACATTTGCCAACTCCAGCAGACGACGAAATTGTTGGCAAATCATTTATCGCCCTTATAGCGGAAATGATTGTCGCTTTCACCCCTGGAAATGGTCGTTGGAAGGATCGGAAGAATATTGCGGCCGCTGTCGCTGACATGATGCCAAAAGATCGACCCCTCCCTCCCACTGCGGCAGATGCACGACCTTTTGGGTTGTTCGATGTGAACGAAGGATCGAAGAAGGGTGTTGTGAAGTTCCTTCGGCAGGCGCAGGAGCGTAGCACGCTGGCCCAGCGAGTGTGGTCTTCAATCTGGCGGATTTTTGTCGGTGATTGGCTGTCCTCGAACAACCTCCGGGCTGCCCGTCGCGATCGAACGGATGACATAGATGCCATGGAACGCCTCGAGTATGTTCAAGAACTCAGTGCTCCATTCCACTTTGCACTTCAGGCCAGCCATATGCTCATGCGGACACATTACGGACATGCAGTGGAGGATCCTGGATCCCTCGCGGCGCACAAGGGCCTTTTAAATCGCAAATGGGACGTTAATAAACCCAACTATGCTGCCGCTAAGTCCCTCATCTGCCACTCTTTGATTGCTCGCATTCTGCATTGTGTTATGTCAGTTGTCTGTTAAGCATATTTTCCGAATTGATGATTGACCATTTTGCAGGGTTATTAACGGATTCACGCTGTACTCTCAGCTATCGGGATGGGAGCCAACACTCGCAGATATTCAAGCCATCGCTGTAGCGATCTCCACCGACTTTGCAACAGCGACTGCCGCGCAGAAGGCACAAGCCGCGGGCGATGATTGGATGGCCCATTCTATTTACTTCATTCGCGATTCACTATTCTTCTGCATGTTTGAAAAAGCGGTCAGTTTTGCAGACCCAGGGCAGCTCATACGTGTTCTCAAATACTGGGGACTGGCTTTTCGAGGTGTTGGGCAGCACAATTACGCCCGTGAGTGCGCCGAAGTCTTGGTACGATGGAGGTATGAGCTCCCGGACAAGTTGCGACGCGCGCTGGAACGCTCTTGGTTTGTCAACCGGTGGGGAATAATTGGTCGTTCTATTGCCTCGGATCTTTACCTAGAACAGCTTAATTTTTGGGTGAAGGTATGTCTTATAGATTCATCAAGCACAATTTAAGCAAAGTTAATATTTGAACAGCATGTTTTCATTGCTTCGGGATCTGCGATGTCGTATGGGACTGCAATTCAATCGCTATTTTCTCTTGTCCCCTCAAGCGCTGAACAGCAAGTCCAACTTCGGGAGGAGCCGGCCTATATGCCCATGGCTGCACGAAAAAGATGCAAGTCCCAATGCCCTTCCGGTTTCGGCCAGCGCGACCCCAGCGCTGCACTAGGACAGCAAGGGACTTCGGGCACTCGAATACAATCGAATACTCGACATCAGGGACGTTGCAACCCATCCCAGCTGCATCAGTTGCGCATAAAATTCGATAGCGGCCGGACAAGAATCCCTCCCAAATATCCTTCTTGGCAGCCTCGGAAATGTCCGATGAATACGAAACAACACAGCTGCGCAAGTGTGCGGGTAAGGCGCGTCTCCATTCAGCCTTTCCCTTGGTTGTACCGGCCACAGAGCTGTGGTATGACAATATTTTCGGGATCGAGGATGGAATTGATGTGTCATCAAGATCAGACGGTAAGATATCCAGGATGTCGAGGATGGGATTGGCGGCATTTGTGAGGGCACGGGTAAGGAAGAACAGGTTTGTGCGCTCGGAGCCTGCGTCTAGGGAGCTCCAGATGAGATTGAATGTGCTTGTAGTGCATGTAGCCGTGCAAGCAACGAAGGGGACTTCCTGCCCTGTGAAACTGCGAAGCCGGTGAAGCTGCCGATACATGGGGCGAAATTCCTCACCCCATTCATCGATACAGTGAGCCTCGTCGACAATCAGGGCATTTACTCGAGCCCGAAACTTTGGATCCATCCAAAGTCTCGCAAAACGGTCGGAGAGCGCCATCTCAGGAGAGATGTAGACAAGCTGGGCACTCTTCTCGGCCTTCCTCCATACGTGGTGGTCATTGGTATTGTCTTCGTTAATCTCAATCGCACTGATTCCCTTTTCAGTTGCCTGCTTGACCTGTGAAATCGTAGATGCAAGGTTAGGTCTCCAGCAAATTTTCAATGGCAAATATGTACGTACCTGGTCCGCCTCCAGGGCCTTTAGGGGGCATATAATAATAGTGACCTTCTTCTTCCCCCCCAGGACCGCAACAGCCTCAAAAATGAGACTTTTCCCATAACCAGTCCCAGCAAGAAAAATGGAGTCATAGCCGCGCAGAATCCGGATGATCAAGTGGATTTGCCAATCATCTGGTATGTATTGGAGCTTGAGTTTGTCAATGACCATTGCCTTAGTCTCGTCAAAGTTGTATTTCCACTCCTTGATGCCCTGTAGCCGCGTCGAGCGTGGAGGTACATGCCGTCGAGGGGTGCCTGGTGACCGTGGCGGGATGCGTGAAAATGGCCGCCGGCGCGGCGTCTGAGGCGAGCGAGGCCTGTTTGGTGGCTGGCCTGACATGTTGGGGTACCAGAAATTGTGTGAAAACGAGGTAATAGCACAGAGGATGGAAAGGAGACGCGACGCGGTGATGACAAATATTGCCAAATTTGGCGGTTTCTGCGCCTTGCTCAGAAAATGCAATTCGGGTTCGATTTATTCGAGATAAAGGTCTGGGGGCTTTGCGAACATTGTATCTACAATTCTGCTTCCTCAGAACTTGATACACGTCCTAAAAAATATTTTATTCAAGGGTTTGAGAGTCGTTGTCCGCGATCAAAAGGGCCGATTGTCGACTACTTTGCGACATAATATGGCCATTAAAAAATATTCTGAGTAGGCAAAAGTACTTCGTACATACAAGCTACAATACATTCACTTTGACCCAAGAGTTTGACGCGGTTTCTGACGCAGCAGAACGCGAAGAACACATCCCCCTTTTTCTTGATCTTGGCACAAGCCCCTTCTCAGAATTCCCTGCGCAGCACGTGAATGTCACGTTTTGCTGAGAACGGCGGCTTGATCCGAACCTAGTACGGCTAGGTTCCAGGTCTCAAACACGAATAGACCATTTTCCGATCGCTCACCGATTGGAAATCACAGTTTGAAGGCAGCGCAGCCTTTCTCTGGTTATCCTGAGTGACTCCAGAAAGTGGTGATAGAAGTGGCAAGTTATTTCAAAATGAGCCAGTATTGCGTTTTCCGCAAGGCATTCATTTTGAAAATGTGCTTCAATGGCTGTGCAATCAAGCCATTATTGTGTTTTCTTTTTTTTTTTTTTTTTTTTTTTTTTGGTTGAGCGTTATGGTCTTTGGACAGCCGACATATGGTTAGCACATTGTGCGTCGTCTTCCGAAACCCGCTAATGTTTATCCGAGGGAAAGTAAAATAAAACCTCAGAAATGACCAGGGTAGGAATGCATTTATGCACGAACGGCAGATGCCGAACAGTGTGGGACTCGACCTCATTAGGTAATACCCACTAAACCTCCCAAAACCGGCTTTACCGAGGTTCGAACCATTGCACAAAAGGCCTCGGGATCTCGATTTACTCAGAGACCAAGGAGCATGGTTTACCGTTACACCCTGTCTCCAGTTCGCTGCCCCACATCCGAGCTGAAGCCTGCGCTGACACTCCTTTTTCAGATTAAGTACCGCCTGGTTTATCAAGCCGCTTCGTGGTCTGCACCTCGCATGAATCTCGGTCTGCCTCCCAAATTCGTGTTGATTTGAAGGGTCTGTGAACCTGCAGGAATATAATCAACACAAATATTGAAATTGCTGATCGGTGCCGATAGCCGAACTCAAGCCGAAGTGATGGGAAATTATGACTTAAGATGCACGATGTTCAGGAGTTGTAAGCTGTTTCAAGATAAACCTTTGGCGTCTAATCACTCTTAGGAATGTAAAGTTTAAAAATTGGAAGGACTAGATAGGTTTTCGGTGTCCGATCAACGCTTTGAGTGCATCAACCAATCAAAACCACCAAAAAGCTATCTCGTCCCTCAATTTCGCTGATAATGCTCTGAAATTTGTACTGCACATAGCCTTACGAGAATATTTTATTCGGACCTACTTCAGGTATCACATAATTTCTAGTTTCCCATCACTCCTTGGATGCTTATGGATGCGACCTATCTTAAGAAGGAGCAATTTCAACACACTCGTTTTCCTAGATTTTTGGCTCAATTTAGAAATAATTACTGATGTCCGTCCACCATCCCGGATTAAAATTCCCCAATCCAAACATCGCAGAATCTCACGCCGGAATCGGCACGAGATGCCGTCCCCGTAAGAAAGGAGGCGGCTTACCTTGGCTGAATTCGCATGCTTAAGCACCTGATAATCCTACGTATGTACACTAGTTAGAAGGGTAATCAATACATATATGGCAGGTTTTTTAATTGCACATGAATTATCTAGCTATGTTTCATCTCGATCCATGCAGAACTCACCTAGATATGAGCAAATTGGTCCTGGGGATCAAAATCTGCCCAAAACGGGTTTGCGCCTTCGGTACTGCAATTAGTTGTAAATGCCTAGTCCCAAAAATTAGCTTCATCAGACAAGAACTGGACATGCTAACCGAATTTATGCCCTGAGGGGTCTTATATCCCATTGGGCTGAAAATATGAGATTTTTTTGAATTTCTTTCTATGCGTACTCGGTCAAATCCACGGACTCACCATGGAACATCGCGACCAAGACGGATGCATTTCTGTTTGACTGGTATGATCGACCAGAGAACGAGCACGAGAAAGTCCGCTTCTCGTTCGCCATGGCGTGTAGTACCAAGCTGGAGCCACCGGAGGCAATCCTTGCTGGTGTGTCTGGTGCGATTTGGTTCGTATAGGAATTCGGACTGATCGTCTGTCTGTGTGTGAAGGATTCAAATGGGACGATCTTCCCGAGAACTCGGTTGTAGTCGATGTGGGAGGTGGTGTTGGATCCACTGCACTGATAATCGCAAACGCCTTTCCGCACTTAAGCGTGGTGGTGCAAGACAGGTCCTCTGTCATCGAGGATGCAAAGATCGTGAGTTGTTTCCATATATATAGTCTGACACTGTAATTTCAATGGCGATACTTAGTACTGGGCTTATCGAGTAGTCTCCCGTAGACAAACACTTCAATGGATGGCGCTTGTACCTCGCGTGTTGAAGTCTGTTAGTTACTGCGGTTGAATTTCGCTTGGCCAAACAGCGTGAATCTTTCATTCACGCCTCTGTGGTACTCAGTTGACTGATAGACATCACAGAACATCCATAATAGGGAGAACACAAAGACCGAGGCATCTTCAAAAGGCGCTCATGACTCTGCGGTCATCTCCCATGAAGCGGCTGGCACGGGAAGCCCTGGGACGGTGTAAATTGTTACACAAACAGCTCCAAGCACTCAAATGTCCATTAAATCCGATGCCACGATCCCAGTTCAATTGGTTTTTTGAAGCTGCCCTGCTGAGGTGGTAGCCAGCAAAATTCTACACAGAATGGTCACCTCAGATTCCTCTGTTGTTGATGCGACCATGTAAATTGTTAAACAAACAGCTGCAAAGCCGCAAATTTCGCGTGCTTGCATCTGTTTAACAATCATGTGCTTTATAATCAAATTTGCATTAAATCCAATGCCACGATCCCAGTTCAACTGCCTTTTCGAAGCCTGCTGAGGTGGTAGCTAGTGAAATTCTACACAGAATGGTCACCTCAGATTCCTCTGTTGTTGATGTGACCATGTAAATTGTTAAACAAACAGCTGCAAAGCTGTAAATTTCGCGTGCTTGCATCTGTTTGTTTAACAATTGTGTGCTTTATAATCAAATTTGCATTAAATCCAATGCCAGGGTTTTAAAGATTCATTAGATTCTGAAGGCTGTGTTCTTGCGTAATCATTTTTTTTTTTGATGTGTCCTGTGTTCGAGTCTCAAAGACAGCGTTAAATTTCTCTTTCGTCTGGACTATAATTCCATATCGTGGCAACACCGCAAGTTTGCCTGAGCACATGCTTGATGGTATTTGGCAACTGTTATGCTCTGTTTGTTTTTTGGGGGTGGATTCCTTCCAATTTAGAAATGCTTTGGTCTAGGGAACATGAGTAAGTATTTTGGTACACTGTGTCATATTTGGATGCAAACTTCAAGTGCGCGGAAATTTCTATCAAGTAGGTGGTGCAATCATTGTCAGAGGATGGATTCTACCCAATAGACAAGTCTCCCGTGACACAGAAGTTAAATCTGCGACTGCAGAAGCTGCGCACCTGGAGTTGGGGATAAATTTGGGTTTAAAAGATTCAAGTGCGAGTCATGCCGTGCATGATGCAACGGCCTCACCCACCAAGTTATAGTGATATCTTCGATGGCTTGTCCGAGGATGCCGAGGAACTCAACTCCTTAATGGACAGCGAGGACGAAAGCATGCCTGAACTGCAGACTGTCTCAGACTCAGACGACGACTCTACCGACTCAGATTCCGAGTCGGATGAGGGCCAGAATGGGCCAGCAAAATTTCTAGACACGGACTCGGACAGCGACGGATCGATGCCAGACCTCCAAGATGTCTCGGACTCGGAGGACAAACAGGACGATTCGCACGGTGGAAACGGCGGGAACGAGAGCGATTCCCCAGCCTCTGAGGACTCCATCGAGTGGATCGAGCCAAACGAGGGCAATATCAATGATTTTTTGGCCCGCGCACCCACCCATGAAGCGCTAGATGCAGAGGCTCTGCGCGACGGAATTCTAGGGGAATCTGTCATGGGATTGGAGGAAGCGTACACGACTTCATTTGATTCAGCAATGCTCATCACAGACAAGTCGGGGGATAGCCTGATCGACATAGATTTGTACGATTCAGGGGCATCCAAGAACATGTCGGGAAATCGCGCACGGTTCATCAATTTCGTTGAAATTCCACCGAAACCCATCACAGCGGCGGACATGAGATCCTTCAGTGCCATTGGCAAGGGGGACATGTACGTTAGGGATTAATCAAACGTAGGGGCCCTAGACTTTAGGGCATTGTTGACTGCATATTGTGTGTGCATCTACTATTTGTCCCACAGTATGTAGTAGCTTCCTTCAAATTTTCATGCTGTATAATAGCACCTCACCCCAGCTCCAAGCTGGAGTATTTCCACATCAACAAGTTCAGAAAAACAGCAATTTCAACTGTTGAGAAGCAGTTTTGTACCCAGTTTTACCTCTATTGAGAGCACACAGCAGAGCACAAACCCAAATCTGATCACATTGTTAAATAATTTACATTCTATTGCACCATGCTGGACAATAAAATGTTATTTATGCTTGAAATTCTGCGGGTATACCCGACGGGTTTGGGGACCCGCGGGTGAGTTGAAGACCCGCGGGTAACCCGTACGGGTTTTAGACCCGACCCGTACGCGGGTACGGTTTTTGCGGGTTCGGGTACGGGTAAGCCCGAACGTACTCGTGGGTGTACCCGTGTCCATCCTTAGGCCGCATAACGCATATGCTTCGGGCGAGATTTCAATTTTTGGACGGAGAAATATGCCATTTCTCGATCTGTTCGAGGTGATTTGAACGTGGTCATGCCTGTTATGTGGACACATATTTTCAATCAGGCCTGCTGCCAAATCAGTCCAAACATTAAAAATTTCCTCTCTCAGCGATGGCCAAAGAGGAGACTCGAAAAATCAGGCCAGCTCCCTCACAGCCATACAAATGAGGAATCCAACCGTCAAAGCCCCCAAAACTTCGGCCCAGCCGGTAGCAGATAACAAGCGGTGCAATCTCACGACTGTTGAGTGGCTGAATGTATTCGCATTTGTCGACGACCATCCGGACATGAGCCAGGAGGACGTCACAACACAATTTCGGGTGCAGGTTCAGTGGGACGGGCTTTTATATTCAAAACAAGTAGTGTGTGTGGGATCCGATGCGTAGTAGTCCACCATCTACAGAAGGTCGGTCAGCTGGGTAAGGCTGTAGTTACCTTCGCGAATAAATATGGTCTGGAGGCCGCAAATGTGAAGGAAGTTTTGCACGAACAATACATGTCCGACGAAGCTTCCGGGCCTGAGGACGACTATGAAACTAGCCAGTCTTGGGCCAGAAATGTTCGTTTGTCCGAGTTGTAGGTTTGTCCGACTGAGTCCGTCTTCAGCACAGTCGGGATGACTGATGCTCCCCCCGAGGATTACTCAGCTGATTTGGAGGTATAAAAGCAAGTAGAGTAATTGTACCTACCCATCCGCCTTCCCCCTTGACTTCTGTGACCTCAGGGAGTCACGCAGGATTGACCACCTAATTTCTACAGGACGTGGGTGCGTCCACTCCCTATGCCGCTCGCAGGACGTGGGTGCGTCAGCTCCCTACGCCGCTGCACAACACGGTTATCGCGCGCGCCTTGTCCAATCTCACCATAGGTGGCCCGCTTATTATGTAATTCGGAGTTTGAATCTCCTCTTTGACCATTCGAGTCCTCCAGCCCCTCAATTCAAGAACTTTGAGCGGGAGTGTCTGTTATAACTGCACTATCAAGAGAACTGTCTGTTCAGAATGTGAGTGTTGGGGCTTTTTTCGTCTAGACATTGCCGACCCATCAAAAATCTGTCTCGACACTCTTTGACTTTCTGGTGGTGTATCGGCGGAAGAAGTTGCTCATTTGAGGTTTCGGAACGTCGCAGTTGAGCTCAAATTACCAAAGACGCGTCGTAAGATCCTCGTTGACACTAAGAAATCTTGTGATTATATAATAAGCAGGCCAGCGATCACACGATCAAGGTAATCAACAGACTACAACATATGCAAGGTACGAGCATTTTCTGTTGAAGTGTCTGTCTACGAGAGACTAGGCTGTAACACACTTCAGGCCGATAAGGTCAAAAGAGTTGAGACCCGAGACCACAACGAGAAGAAAGTACCTTCAAAATGCCGTGGAACGCTTCTGGTTTCAAGTAATTCCGTGCAGAATTGCGTCCACATTGAGAGTGGCAAGAGAGGAAATTGAGGAAGTATTTGGTTTACTCTTATTTATAAAATGATCGGAGCTTTACAGCTCTTTGCAGAACTTAGGGCGCGGACTCTTTTTCTCAAATTTCGCTCGTTTTGACGAGGACACTCGTAGCACCCTCAGTTTTGGTCCTTTTAATTTGGGTCATTAGATGACATTTTTGTATTAGAGAGTTTGAGCATGAGCCATTGGAGCCATTTAATAACTCTTGATGCATTCTCCTGAGTTCTGGCACCCATTCTGTGTTCGGTCGTGATAGTATAATAGGCAGCCACAGTTCTTACTAGGGCGCTGTTTATTAGGGATGTTTGTAAACATGTTTATAAACAGGAGAACATGGATTTCGTGCTCTTTTGCTACATGTACAAACAAAGATTTAGTCACCCAACATTTGACATTGCGAAATAAAACCCACAGAAAATGGAGGAAGCCGTAGAAATAAATCGCAGTGCCAGATTATGTTTTTAGACCTGATACCCCCTTGAATCCTTGGGGGCAAGCCCATTCCATTGCTGGGAACCCAGTTTTTTCTGTACAAGCAGTACTCATGCCTAACCTTTCACTCATCAACACCAAAATTCCCCATATCGGATCTTCATCGTACAGCAAATTTGAATTTAAAACATATCGCTGAAGTGTCACTGAGGAATCTCGACCAAAACTTGCGCTTTTGCTATCAGTTTTCTTTGCACAAACAGTACTCATGCCTACCTTTTCACTCATCAATACCAAAGTTCCCCATATTAGATCTTCATTGCACACCAAAATTCTAAATTAATTCAATATTTACATAAAGAATGTTCAGTTAAAGAATGTTGAACAAACCTAATAGAGACTTATTGAACCGCTATCACAGGTTGTACTTCCAACAAGCCCACCCCTGAGCTCGTAGTTTGGGATCTACAGTGGCGCTATTATGTTCTGCACGCGGTCATTTGGACTCATTTCTGGTCTAAATCACGTCAAATAAAATGCTCGCATGAACGTTGAGGGATTTCATGAATTTACACACCATTTGCCCCATCGCATACCTTGTTTGTTCCTGCGCAGTAAATTAATTTGGTGATTTTCAAAAAACCGACTGTTTAGATTGATGGTGTATGCAAAAATGGTGCCTACAGCCCAAAATTGCTTGAAAAGGCGACCATATCCATATGTTGGTTGAACCGAATTGATAGAGATTTGGGCTCGCAATGTCTCGAGTAAGTCGGCCATTTTGGGCATTTTTGGTTGATTTTGGCCAAAAATCTTCAAAATAGCCAACTTATATCCCCCAGTGCGAGTTCAAATCCCTATCAATATACTCGTCATCACAAAAAGTAACCAGAAGTTTAGTTGCATGGAGGTGGTATGATTCCGTGCACGAAACAACGGGCCAGCTCTTTGCGTCGGCCAGATAGCGCACTACTGAGTTCACCCATATAATTGGGCGCAAGTGAATGGCTGCTCAATCGGGAAAAGTTGTTGCGCAGAGGGGCTATCACGGCCTTCATGTAGCGCTTTGGAAGGACGGAATAGGCGTTGCTTAGTAGTACTAGCTCATGGAACAGACGTACGTAGTGTGACCCTTGACGCCCTGGCTCCATCAAGAAATACGCGATTTGCCGCTGGGGCTCCGATCAGAGTAAAACGTTGTTACATAATCTTCGTCAAGTCGCCGTCGTGTTCATTAAACACGCGATATTTCATGCAATTTTTGCATAGGACGGGTCGACTTGCCTGTGCCTTCCTTTCTGCCTCTTCAGAATTTGTAAACGTGCCCAGGAACTCGCTGTGGATGGAGGACATCTTTTGGCATGCGATTATATAGGTAGTATTACCCGACACGGTCCGGGCCGCTCAGGAACCTCTCTTTCTGGAAGTATCCTGGTGTAATACAGGTTCTTTATGTAAACCATCGTCCCACCTCCACCTACTCGTATCTCTTAGGACGAGCCTACGCACCTGGTCTCCTAAAAAAAAGTTACGAAAGCAAACAGTACTGCCGCAATTCAGGCAGTCAGCCGGAACACAGGAGTTGCTTCGAACACTTCAGGGACTTCATATGCAAATTTCGCCACGCGCGCAATTGTTGATCGCTTGTAAACCATGGCTTCGTCTGCATGTGCAGCGGGGCCGTAATTCCTGCTTGTGTGCACCACGGCGCAAGTATCGTACCGCCCCGCGTGGCGCGAGTGGCATCCGGGACACCGAGCGAGTGTAAAGGTCGAGGGGGTAACAGGAGATTCGCAGTTCCTCTCTCCTACAAGACGTCGTTTTTTTCCCCCCAATGTCAACTCCGTTGCTCGGGCGTCTCAGATCCGGCCCAAAATGTGAGGAGATCGTATGTTCTTTTTCTCTCTCTTGGATGTCGGCACCGATTCCAACTCGGCTTTCTTCTTCCTCAAACATTTAGCGGGCAGCTATCAATGATTGCTGATAACTTGGCTGTGAAGGCGGTTTCTTGGTGGTGAGCACTCCTTCATTGTTCTTACCCTTCACCATCACCTTATTGCCTTTCAGTTTTTTGTCGGCGTGCTTTGCATCGGAACGAGATGTTCGCCGGGAACAGCTGGAATACATTATGAGGCACGAGGTTTAAAATTGATTGTGTTCATTGTCGGGGTCCGCAAAGTCGCCATTTTTGGCCATTTTTTGGCACATTTTGACTATTTTTAGTCACTTTGCGAGTATTTTTTTTTTTTCGTGATTCAACTTTTCAGAGTCAATGGGAGACCCACCCACCGAATGGCTCCCACCGGCAACCCTCCAGGCCGTCCTCCTGGGACTGATGCACAGCCAGCCCAGCGAGCCGAGGCGGAGCTGGATAGACTGCGGGTTGAGCGTGATCGGCGCGATGCAGAACGCGAGTCCCGCGGGCGTGGACGTGGACGTGGGCGCGGGCGTGGGCGAGGGTCAGATGAAGGTGCTGGGCGGAGCGTCGAAAGCCACACGCCGGCGGACGGACCAAAGCTCAAGTGAAAGCGAGGCAAGTGACTCGGACAATGACTGCACCCCCATCACCAGCCGCCGCTCCGAGGGGTCAGAAGAGACGATCAACGTCTCCGGTGTAGTACCCAGTGTTGTCACTGACCCTGTCAGGCCTGGTCAGTCAGTATCTGACGGTCAGGAGCTAGCTATCGACGAGGTCGCAGTGATGATTCACTGACCGCGTCAATGCCGGGAGTCACGCGAAAGCAACATTTTGGCATATGTAAGCCAAATGTTGTGTCATCGACATGACGAGATCGCCGGACATCTCCGGAATGTTTCGGAGCTTCGTCCCGGCTCTCGACGTCTGACCGCATCGACTGAGCAGTCAATGCATTGATCCGCCGCACTGGACTGTCGTTTATTGGCATTCATTGACTGACCTCCCCCGTTCATGCCCTCAAGCAGGTGTATTTCCAGTTTCCAGTTTCCTTCATCAGAGGATATTAACCCTCATCTATCTTTTCAGCGCCAAGTCTACAACGAGGACTCGGGGCCGAAGTTCTGATACTCCCTTGATGCCGACCTCCGCAAGATCCGCAACCGCGCTGGCGGAAATGCTCGCAAGCTCAACAAGTGCGTCAACAATTATTTTTATATTCCCGCTCGTTGCTGACTTTATCTCAGGGCATTTGAGAATGTCCTCTCGACTGACCGCGCCACCACGGCGTTGACAATTACAACATCCCCACCCGTGCTGTTGACGACGTCCCGCGCCGTACAAGGGGCTGGCAGGCCGCTTCGCAGCATGCCGCAAAATTGCCAGATGATACCCAGCACTATTCTGAGCAGCGCTGTCTGTTTGAAATTGTCCTAGCTGCTTTGGTTGTTAAACCAGAGGTCACGGGACTCTCCATATCGGGTGTGGCAGTGCTGGAACCTCGGGCCGAATCAAAAGGACTCGTGGGGATTCCAACTTGTGGGGACTGGCAACGCGTACGCTTTTGATGGCAATTACATAACACGCTTCCACGATCATTTCTGAGGCACAGACCTCGCGAGGTCGATAACTCGTCACCCACGTCGAATGGCACATAATTTCAGCGATACAAATGGTTCGTAATAGGTATCTCCATGTATTGTGCGCGCCAGAATTTTTATTTTTTTATTTCCAACCGCCGGCTGTAAGACCCATGAGTGCATTGCACAAGAACCAGAACAAATAAAAAAAATTCGGCTTGCAGAATACACGGAGAATAGACTCTTCAGGGATCCCCGCATTTATTCAGTGTCTTCTGGTCAATGTGGAAGCCTCCACCGACCTCCGGAGATATGGCTCCCAGAAAGGAATCTGTCAATTATATAATCCATTTCGCGCCATCAGCAAACGCGTCTCTTGCTCTCCCGACGCATTTCTGGCGGGATGGCTGACCGGAAGCGCTGGAACCCCACCAAGCGACGTGCGGGGTTCCAAAAGACGCGCACCCACGGCAATACTGGACGCGTTCCGGCACCCAAGGCCGCGGATCACTCCTCTGACAAGGAGAATGCTTCTTCGTCTACATCCCTGTCACCGACGCGTTCTTCATGTTCTGTACGTTCCGTAACGCGTCCCACGTCTCGACGGGCTCTCTCGGCATTACACATTAGCTGCCGCGATGCCGAACTTGCGGTCAGACTCCGGAGCGAGCATTACGAGCGGCTCTTTCGGAACGAGCGCCGCAAGTGCAATAGGGCCGCCGAGAAAAACAAGGACCTACAGAAAACAATTTCGGACCTTACTACAGAGCTTGCGCAGGTGAAGAATACATCTAGTGCCTTTGCCCAGAACCTCCGTTATCAACTGGAGGTAAACACGGCCGAGTTATTCGCTCTACAGCAGAGTCTGGAGAAATCCCGGGATCGGAACGAGGAATTGACGCGGTCGCGTGCCGCTCTTGCCAAGAAGGTCGCGCGTCTCCCTGCGCGGATTGAATCCGGAGCGGCAAAACTCGCATTCAAATCATTGAAGGAACACGGTGTTATTTCCTCGGAGATTCGTGGATGCGTCCGTGATCTCGTCGCGCTCGGAGCGCCGTTGGAAGGGGTCTCGAAGATGATTCACGCCGTTGCAAAGGGGCTTAACATCAAGATCACGGACACGATTAGCGCGCGCAGTGCTGGTCGCATCGTCCTCGAGGGTGGCGTTGCTGCAAATCTCCAGATTGTACATAATATCAAGAATGCGGATCGTAAGTCTGGAGCATAACGTGGTGATGAAAATCTAACAGTTATTCACAGATTTCACTGTCGGCGGGGATGGTACTACACACCGGAATCTCAACTACGAGTCGCGCTTCATTACCGTGGATGAGAAAATGCTTGCGGTCGGGATTACTCAGGCCCCGAATCACACAAGTGAAGAACAATTGCGCGGATGGCAAGCCCTCATTGAAGAGATGTACGAAGTCTACAATGCGAGCCCACTGGGACAGCGCAATCCACAGGACCTTCGCACCTTTTTTGTCAAGATTACGGGCATGATGACAGATCATGCGAACGACCAGAAGAAGCTGCGGGACCTATTCGAGCAGCTCAAGCAGCGCATGGAGCGCGAACTTCGCGGGGAGCGAGCCCTCTTACGTCTCTCAAGCCCCGAACTCCTTACCGCTATCCACAAATTGACAGAAGAGAAAATCATGGCTGCAGGGGGGATAGCTGCTTGGGATGCCCTTCCGGCGGAGGATCGTGTGGCGCGCAGCAACAATCTTCATGCCGAACTATGCCAGAAATTTGGCCAGGCGGAGTTTGATGCCCTTCCCCAAGACGTGAAGGACTCAGTTGATTTTTGGCTCGGCGGGGGGTGCTGTATGCACAAAGATCTCAACGCGCATAAAGGTAGCGTGCCTTTAGCTTCGTTCTCACCTCGAAATAATTAATGTTAACAACATGATCTAGGGGGTGTTGACAGCATGGCATCGTCGTGGATCAAGAATGGCTTTATTCAGCCTGTCCTTCTCATGAACAAGGACAACGACGCTGCCGCCGGTTCTGGATCAACGGCCGCAAAAGCACGCGCTGAAAAGCTCTCGGGTCGCGGCGGTGTCAAACTCACGGAACTAATGGGCATGCTCTTAAACCACAAAGACGACAAGCGCGGGTTGCAAGACAGCCACGCCATATTTTTCGATGCCCACGAACATATCGGGTATTCGATTAAATTCCCTGACACGAGTAACACCCGATACGGATGCTATTCCGACGGCGCCGCCGAGATCATTACCCACCTTCCTGTATATCGCGAGCTCATGGAGTTCATGCGCGACCGCAAAACAAGTCTGGCCTTCAACCATATGGAGCACAATATTTGGAAGGCCATCAACGATGTGCCGACCATCATTGAGCTTGTCGTCTTGCTCTGGTATGGCCAGAATTTCAGCCATCCAGTCATGCGTGCTGTCCGGTTGAACAATGGCGGGCTCCAAAACTTGTGGGATATGGGGCCAGTCCTTCAAGGAGTCATCGATCACTGCCGACGCGTTATTGCGGACCCCGAGATTATTTGCGGGCCCAACTTATCTCACACGACTGCCACGATGGATGGAGAAATGTGGGATCGTCCCGAGGCAATGTACGCAGCTCACGCCCTTCTCCCGACATTGCCAATGGACCAAGTGTGCGCTGCTTTGGTCGCATTTTTGGAGGGCGCCGTTGTCACCTGGGAGCGCTTCTCCGAGGATGTTCTTGGGCGGGAATTAACGGCAGCTCAGAAACGCGCCGCGCGCATGCCGGCAACGAATGACGCGAACGAAGGGTTTCTTGGCCAAGTAGTTCGCGTCGGAAAGCGCCGAGCACCCAACGCGACCCTCGATTACCTCAATGCGAAGGCCCAGTACAAGGCTAACGGCACAGCCGAATTTATTTTGGACGAACTCGCCACACCCGCGGGCCAGTCTTTCTTGATGGAAGTAGCACGAAGGATTGGCACAGAGGGCCGGGAGAAGAAGCGAAAGGTGATACAGGCTGACTCGGACAAAAAGAAGGTCGCAGACCACCGCGCCAAGCAGAAAGCGAGCCGCGAAAAGAAGATCGCCGAATTGAAGCTCATCAACAATTGCCGGGTCATTTTTCAGATCTCGCGCTTCCAGGACGCCACTTCAATCAAGGAAATCAAGGTTGTCGAGATGGATCTTCAGCTACGATGGCATCGCCTTCGTGAGATGGAAACAGACAAGAAGACCGAGGTTCCAGCACCATCCACACTCAAAAACAAGGCCGCAAAAGCAGCGGCACTAGTGGCGGCATTGGAGCGCTGGCTGCCCAGAGTGCGGGCAGGGGAGGTTAAACTCCGAGGCCTCTCAGATGCAGAACCAAAATTTGTGGAAGAAACAGCTGTGGAAGCGCCGATTGAGAGCGATGAAGAGGAGGAGGAGGTCGGGTATGGCGCTGAGGATTGATTTCGGTGGTGACTGCTTTTTTGGGCAATATTAATCAATTAATTATTCTAAATAACTTACATCTCATATATAGTTCCTGTATTTTCAACCCAGAGAGTGTCCGAGCAATGTAGATGGAGGAACGAGCACCAAAAGTCGATTTGCCATCAAAATCAGTGACCTGGCAGACATCAGGTGGCTGTGACATTGCCATCAAAACCATATGCGTTGCCAGTCCCCACAACTTGTGTACTTTCCGCCTCAAACGTAAGCACCCGATATGGAAATTATTTTAGGCAGCACGGCATCCACTGAGTCTGCCGCAAGTTTGCCGACTCATACGTCATCAATATCACGCTACTGCATAAACCGTCGAGCTCGACGAACTCAATGAGGACAACTCTCCGTTTTCCCTCTCTGGGCCAAGGGAACAAGTGAAAAGAAGGGAGTTTTTTGAACAGGCTTCAAAATATATTTATGGGAGCCCCCATTCTTGGTGAGATTGATAATGACAATTACAGTGTACATAGCGACAATTGTATAGCGAGTAATAAATTATGTATGAGGCTCAACGTTGCTATAATAGACAGGTTGCGCAGGAGCCACGGAGCCACGGGGTGGCTCTCGGATCGTGCGCAAAAATAGCAGGCGAGTGGCTCAAAAGAGCCACCAACGAGTCATCGACGTCATAATTTGGCGGTGGAGCCACTGGTTTGCGCACGGTCCGAGAGCCACCCCGTGGCTCCGTGGCTCCTGCGCAACCTGCCTAATCTGTTGAATATGTTCTGGGTGGATAGTAAGAAGAGGGGCCGGCCGCCGTTGACGTGGTAGAGGTAGCGGGATAGTAAGGTAATTGATATTGTGCAGGATAGTAGAACGGATTGAAGTGTGCAGGATAGTAGACGGCGCTGGGCTGTTGCTGTTGAGCATCAGATGCTGGGGGAACTGGGGGGAGGGGGGTTGTTGCTGTCTTCGCTTTTTTCGCCTTTTTCGCTGTTTTTGCTGCTTTTGCATCTGGCTTTGCGAGGGCTCCGCTACCGGCACCTGCGCCGTATGCTTTGTCGCCTGCCCGAGCACGACGTGTCTTGATACCCGGCAGCATGGCCTGTCGAGCTGAGGACTGCTTGACGACGGGGGCGAAGTACTGGGTTGATGGGAGGACAGCCAGATGATCTGTCGCCAGAAGCATAGCATCCACGGCTTCCTCGAGATCAACAAGAGATGGAGATGCAATCTTGTTGGGCCGGCGCAGGCGAGCTGCTAATCGCTCGAGTTTTTCGGCGACAACGACCAGTGGACCAGGCTTGGGCACACTTGAGGTTCGGGGAGCAACAGGAGCAAGAATGGCGTCATTAGGCAAAGCAGCGAGCGCAACTGGCTCATCGAGCGAGGGGGGGGAGACAAGGGACATTGGGACTAGCAGGGATACCATCAAGAAGACCGCCATCTTCGTCAAAGAATTGCTGGACTGCACATATGTGCTTGCAATACGAGATCAGAGGATAATCCAGACAGGTGCAGGTATACGTGTCAATGTCGACTTCATACGCTTTGGACGCTTGCGTGAGAAAGGCGGGGCAAATGACCCCATTTTTGGTTGTGGGCACTTTATAGGGCCATGGGAACGAAATAGAGGGCCTCTGGAAGGGAGACGAGGGAGCGACGATGGGGGAGGTGGTGGGGGGAGGAAAGATTAACTGGCTGAGTTTGAATTCCGTTGTCGTGATACCTCCATCATTTGTTGGGCGCCGGCGATGTGATCGCGAATGATCTGGGGCTCGCTTACGGACTTGGAGGAATTCTTGAGAAGTCCCAGCGACCTACCTGTTAACTTCCACGATGTGCGAGACATTTGGCTATCTCAATAAGATACTGTAATATTCATACGACGTTGGTTGAAACTTTTTTGTGCCAGTTCTTTTCGCTTTTCGCTTGCTGCGCACATTTTCAGCTACATAAATGCAAGAAAGCACTACTAGTACTTACGCTGCGCCGACCTACGGACAATCCACTACCAAATGTGCATTTAAGCTCCAAACTCGCGCCAGATTTTGTACAACTTACGATCGGAATGTAAAGATGATCCAAGTGTTTCGGCTATTTTATAACTGTCTTGCAAAGTAGGTGGTCGTTTATAATGCAGCCGCAAGATGATGCCAATTTTGCAAAGCGTTGTAACGCTTTGCAAGGCGTCGGCAAAATTGTCGATCAGTTGTGATGCTCACAACATCAATCAAGATTTCCCCGGATTTCCTGATGTGCGGTTAATATGCGAGGCTCGGAAGGCGGTGAAGGGACATTTAGCGATTCCGGCAGCAGGTGAGGAGAGGAGCTTCCGCTCCTTGTAGGAGGGCAGGCGAGGGTCGGATTGCGCGGGAGGGTCGGGGCTCTTAGGGAAGAAGTATCAGAAGGCGTCGACTCCATCAATCAGCAAATTGACAGATCGCCTTTTGGTGGCTTTTTCGTCTTTTAAAAGGACAAAAAGACAAAAAAGCCAAAAAGGTCTTTCGTCTTTTTTAGGCCAGGCCCCTTAGCTTTTAAAAGGGGGAAAGGACTGACAAAAGTTGAAAAAGGTGCGCAATAAGTTGAGCCAAAAGGGTCAGAAAGGCTCATAAAAGACACTTAAAATTCGAGAAAACAATGCATTTGGGGGTGAGTACAGCGTAGGTATCTAGGTACGCGTC
Source organism: Mycena leptocephala (assembly GCA_029378395.1). Lineage (NCBI taxonomy): Eukaryota > Fungi > Basidiomycota > Agaricomycetes > Agaricales > Mycenaceae > Mycena > Mycena leptocephala. The sequence goes on from JARJLF010000296.1 coordinate 22,290, forward strand.
ACTCGTATCCCACTCCTACCTCGTTGGTGTCGCCCTACGATACGGTCCATCCGGATTCCTACGCCACGGAATTCATAGTGACGAGCACCAGCAAGACATGTCGCCGTCAAACGACATCGCTCAGCGGGAATGGATGTTCGGGCGAGATGAGCCCGCATTCTCCCGCTACATTGCCTCCGAGACGTTGAGGGGGTGGCCGCATCAAACAGATTGTCAGCGCAGTAAAAATGGACAATACAATGACACACCAATGTACGACACGATGTGCCGTGCGCGCAGTAGGGCGCAGTTGTCGGGAGTGAGGGTAAAGGGAGCAAAATTGAGGGACAAATCTGCCTCTCGAGGCGTTGGTAGAGTGCATTTTGAAGTAAGACATCTTGTAGAGATCTTGACCAGCGGCAGGAGGTTCTTTCGCGGCGCAATGTACTCTTGGATACGCGTAAGGCAGCTTGAGGACCTTGAGGAAGCTTGAGGAGCCTGAGACAGCAGGAAACGGGTCGAGCTTGGGGATATTAAGCTTAGGGGGTGAAAGGACTTGACGAGGGGCGACTGCTTTTGGATTCGGAGTGGCCGTGGTTTGAAATCAGCTTCCAGGGCTTGAGATGGTGAGTCTGGGCCACGTTGGTCTTGAGCTTGAGGTCACCGGGAGCCGCGCCTTGAGCCGCACAGACGATGGAGGGAGATGAGGCGAGAAGGTCGTCGTCAAGAGCAAGCCGTCAACCTCCCATCAAATGATCAACAACATGGCAGTGCATGCACGGACCATGCACGTGCTGATGGCTGGACTTAACAACTCTCGTTGGCTTTCCAACACGGTTATGTGATGGGTTTGGCACGCCTCATCCCTGCGGTATCTTCAAAAGCACCCCGAGCTCCAATTGACGATTAAAGTGTCGCGGGAAGGCTTCCTTTGAATAACTGTACCATGCGCCGCCCCGCATCGTCCAACGTCAACTTGAACGCTGCTAGCTCAATGCGTTCAACATGATCATACTAGTCCATTCATATTCGTTTAAATACTGGTATTGGCTTCACTAACATGAAAAATTTTCGCCTTACTGTTTTGTCTTCCTGCAGATGACGAAAAGGACCGAAAGTTGTGGAAGGACAAAAAGGGCTACAAAAAGCTGCCAGAAAAGACGGCAAAAGGACAAAAGACAAAAAAGGTGTGAAAAGCCCTAGGAAAAGGACTTGTCAATTTGCTGATATGATCGCGATGGCCGGGATTGTAACACTACACCACATTGTCAGCATTATATGCAAAGCATTACAAGGCGAGTTACTCGCACCTTAAGATAGTCACTCCCCGCGTTCTTCCCGCTAACAGCAAATTTCGGAATTAACTTGCGTCCACAGCCCGTTTTTGGACACTTGAAGGTACTATCGGTGATACTCGGGGGTTTGAGGCCATGAAGACTGTAGTACGATGGGCGAGATGGAGGCAGGAAGAGAGAACGTGTCGGCGGTGCAATATTTGTCCCAAACAAACGCACGGCAAGGTTGCGGCAAGGGTAAGTGCATGCCGATGTGCCGAAAATAATTTCCATATTTGGGACTTACGTTTGAGGCGGAAAGTCAGGAGTGGGGATTCCACAGCATCAATCTGATCCCAGGCTCAGACATCATCCACTTTGCAGTAGCAAAATTTAATAATAACCATATTAGGTCGACAGTTCGATCCTCCTCAGTACAATCATTTAATTATAATTTAGTTGAATTTAATTCAAGTGAGTCGTTTAACTGGAAGTCATACAAATCCGTTGTTAAAATTGTAGAAAAACAAGAACCTAAAATCGAAATGCGTAGCCAGCAGAAAAAACTTTTGTTTTTTAGTTGACTATGATAGACAACATGGGAATTATGGGTATCTATGGGTATCTATAGATTTGACCTCCCCTCCCCCTCCCACCTTTCTATGCGGGTCTATGTAGCTGGCCTGTTTGCTATGATGGCTCTGCACTGGTCTCAAGCAAGAAGCATTAATTAAGATACAACTTCTAGACTGATTCAATGTTCTGCACCCCATACATTTCCGCTCACGCCACACGCAGAGCTCTGGATCTGGTGGTCCACTTGCAGCGCATCCAGGCAATCACCTGCGACAAGTTTTAGCCTGAACCATCGATTGCATATCGATTACCGCCCTATTTTTTTTTGCCTGAAATTTATGCTGGAAACACTCTCAGTGTTCACGCCATTGGTTCGGCCATAATATTGGTGGGCATTCCACTCCTGCGGCTCAAAGATGCAAAATTGTGAGAAAGGGCCAAACACCGAAAAAATTGTGCAACTTGCTTCGGCGGGGTTAATTTCCCTGAAATTTTTGCTGGAAGCCCTCTCAGTGTTGGAGAGCTCTTGGGCTCTCTGGGGTAGGAGATGAGCCAGGGGGGCTCGCAGCGACGAGGGTGGAAGCGGGAAAAGACCCAATGTGTGACTATGTGACAACATCTGATTACAACTTACAACAGGGATGAACCCAAACGACCATGGCCATTTCTTTTGGCCACCACTGTATGTTCTCCCGTCGCCGTGATTCAAGAAGTTGCGAGTCCCCATTCATTCCCCTTCAATATGTACCTGCAGAGGGAGGCCCAGAAGGTACACTGCAAATGTCCGACATGGACGTTTTACCTATGACATTAATGAACGACGTCATAGTCGACCGCAACGATGGCATGACCTACGTGAGTACATACTTCTTGAATCGGCACTTTAATTTTGTCGAAATAATTACCCCAACCACATTACAAACACTCCATGCCCGCGATTTCAGCGTCGACATTTTGGCTGCACGCATCACCGATATTGCATCTTTTATATCTTTGTACAAACATCTGACGGTCAAGCAGCTCACTGACCTAGCGATTGTTCACAGATTACAAACCAGTATAAGAAAACCAGACCTCCTAGAAACCTTATTGCGCCACAACTACCACGCAGAGTGCGCCGGGTATTTGAAGGCACTCCTGTTCAGCAGAAACCGTACTGTCCGGGAAGGCAGCTTTCCGCTTTTGACCATTGAAAACGTTAGAAAATCAGAGTCGGAAAGGCGGGAGAAATTCAGAGAGTCGAGAAATAGACGTGATCGCTTGCTATGTAAATTGAAACTCAGATCGACAGGTTTCTCTATGAAAGTTTTCTCACTTCGTAGAGAGATCGGTTGCCGGTCTAATTATACAGGTTTTTTGAAGTCTATCACTGCACAGCCACACAAATCAGAAAATATTCGACAACGTGCTTCGCCGGGGGTTAAAATTTCTGCGCGCGTGTTGGTGGCTGCATTCACCTAACCGGATTATGATTCCACCAGAAAATGAATACTCATTCCACTTCTGCATTGGGAAGAGATAAAATATGCGCACAGCCACAAAAATTAGAAAATATTCGACAACGTGATTCGCCGGGGTTAAATTTTCTGAGCGTGTATTGATAGCTGCGAACACCTAGCCGGATTATGGTTCCACCAGAAAACGAACAGTCATTCCACTTCTGCATCGGGAAGAGATACAATATGCGCACAGTCACAAAATTCAGACCATATTCAACAACGTGGTTCGCCAGGGGTTAATTTTCTGCGTGCGTATTGGGGGCTGCATTGTTGTTGGTCAAGAGTTTAGGGTATGCTACAACTAGAGATCGGTCTGCAGCCTCGGATAAATACAAGGTCCCCGAGAACCAAACACGACCCCGGTACGCTATCGTCCCCAACGGGACTGGATGCGAGGTCCGCACTACAACACTCCCACTGGCCTCGCCTTCCAGTCCACACTATTCCAAACCAATCAAACGGCGACTCACGGTAGCTCCTGGTCGCTTCTGGTAGCAACATCCTGAATATGGCTCGGTCTGTGGGCATAGCTAGAGTTTTCTGTTGTCAGGGCTATTCCTTAAGATATGTTGAACATACCCCATGACTTGGAACTCAAGGAAAGCGAATGGATACTCATATACAAGGCATTTTCTGCGGTGAGTCATGCCTGCATGGATCGTGCACAAGTTGCTCTCCAGTCAAGCAGTCTTCTTCGCCGACGGATCGTGTCTCATCGGCGCCTAATCCAGGAATGGCAGCTCTGTTTGTTCGAGAGTTCAGCACTTTGTTGTGACCGGCGGTACTTTCAAAAGTATCACAAAAAACTACATCAGCTCTCCTACTGTGCCTTCCGGTAGCTCGTTAAACGTGTCTTGCGATGATAAACTAAATATTTAAAAGACTTCCGAATGACGCGTGACATTTTGAAAATATTCGTCAACCCCCGAGGTTAACCGTGACGACCCTAAAAAATTCGTCGGGGCACGAAAAATTGCAAAGATTTGAAGAAGACTTGCTAGGCCTGCTAATTTACTGTTAGGATAACCTGCCAAAGTCTGAACAAGGTCTCCGCTAAAAACATGAAAACTCGCAGTTTTTCACAGGTTTTCACCTTTGGACACCAAGAATTCTTTGTTGAATACAAGCTGAATAACAGAACTCCTGGAGAAATGTGCCAGAAATCAACCAGACGGCGCCTGCGGCGAGGAAAATTTGGGTTCCTGAACCAAAATTTGAACGTACCGTGACGAAAGGTGAATTCGTCCAAGCCCTCCGTGACCCGTGACACCGACAAAATTTCGGCGCCGTCAACCCACTCTGTGATGCGTGACTGCCGAATTGAATGTAACAGTACAGTATTCGGCTCCAGGTCGCGTAGGCCCCCATTTTGAAAGTATTATTTCCAGCCCAATTCTTGTTCAATTCCGCTCAAAGTAGAACTTGTGCCCCAACGTGATGCCCCAACTTTGTGCCCCAACTTCAACTAATCTGGGTCTCGGCCCTACATCACATCTTTTCATGATACACGAAGCCTCGACTCAGCCTTAACTTCAGAGTTGGGGCCGAATCGCCTGGGTAGGTGTTTCACAGTTAGAGTTCCCAACTTGTGCCTCGACTTTGGTCAAGTTAGGGTCAAGTTGGGGACCGAGTCGAGGCTCAAGTTGGGCTCCAAATCTTAACTGTGAAACACCCTAATATGCCTTGGAATACAGTTGACTGGCTCATAACGCATTAGGTCATGACGCATAATTTTCATAATGCATTGGATTTGGCTGTCCACCGACTTGGTAGGCTGAGATTTATGCAAAATCCTTCATAATGCATAATGCATAAGATTTTGGGTGATTTATGCATTTTTGGGAGCAATGTGTCAGTGATTTCCCTCTCATTTCACGCAATTTTTGAGTAAAAAAGAAGTCCTATGGTCTCCTTCATTCAAGACCAGCCAATTTACAGCCATTGGCAGTACCGTAGGCGCGGATGAAAAACTTCCTGTTTGGGATGTTTTTCGAAGAATTCCCCAGATCTCAATCAGTTTTGCACCGATTCAGATGAAACCTAGCCAGATCTTCCAGGCTAATTCATACGCAATTAGTGATAGAAAGAAATTTGCAAAAAATACTTTATATTGATTGGCCTGTGATTTCAGACTGTTTCCGCGATAAATGATGTCCAAACATGTTCAAATGAGCTGATTCTTTGCAACAGCAAATTAACATACATTTAGAAAGATAACATAGAGCCAGAATCCCAGATAATTTAGTCTATGATGCCTGTAATCCCTTCTGGACAATGGGCAATCCATTCTGATCTGGAAATATTGTGAGAATTGAATGCAACCATGAACTTTATGAAATTTTGGCTCTATCACATCATTCACAATCCACGTAAGTCTTTTGTGTCACAAAACCAGGCCGTTTGAACAAGTTCCAGCCTTGCTAGAGGGCGTCCAACACCCAAAAAGCCTGAAATCCAAGATTATCCACTATGAAATATTTTAACAGGTTTCCCTCTATCGCTAATTCAGCATGAATTAGCCCGAATTATCTAGCACAATTTCATCCAAATCCATGAAGAACTGATCGAGATCTGAGGAATTCTTTGAAAACATCCGAAACAGGAAATTTTTCATCCGCGCCTTCGGTACTGCCAATGGCTGTAACAGTTTGAAAATTGACCCCTATTTGACCAGGTTACCTCTTTGGGCCAAATATATAATGGTCCCTGACTTCGTTTCAGCATGATGCATACCGTTGAAAGGACAAATAATGGTGTCAATAACATGCTGCCTGACGTGAACGGCTTACTTCTGCATGTCTGGCACCCTGCAACCCAAAATCTCGGTCAAATTGGCAAAATTGCGACATATTGCTCATAATGCATAGGGTTTAGGTATCCACCGACCTTATGCATTATGAGCCAATCAACTGTATCTCGTTTGCGTGGTAGAAGACATCACAGATGGTTCTTCGAAGAGTATGGTGAGTTAAAAATCAAAAAACGACGTGGGATTGGGCCTCTTCGAGGCGGGTGCGGAACCTTTCGGAGATGCAAACATTGCTGACAGGAATTTTACTCACATACAGAGCCAAAACCCGGATCCGAAAAAAAAAGTTGACCCACCGTTTTACGGCTGTGAGAGGTAATTTCAAAGTTCCGAGTGGGCTAGGGTACAGTACTGTACAGTTTCATTCAATTCGGATGTCACGCGTCACAGGGCCGAAAATTTCAGAAAATATTCGAACCTGTCACGGGTCACCGAGGGGATTTTCGAATGTGCCGAAAAAGTCACAAAATCCGCGAAAAAATGGCCCCCCAAAAAAATCGAATTTTCGTGCGCATAGCGCGTTTTTGCTTCATTGATGAAGCTGGACACTGGTAGGGTGTTGGGGGGTAATGAGAGCCTTTCTGACCCATCTGGGATCTTGAGGTTGTTGGGAAGGCCACTCATTGCGACGAGGGAGACGGAATCGACGAAAAAAGTATAGGTACTTGTGTCATCAATCAATTCAATATTGATCGAGTCCCCTTTTGGCTGGTTTGTCTTGGTAGAGCGCCCTACGCTCCCTTATTGACCAAGTAGCACTGAACGGCTCTGTTCAAAAGGTCTGAGAGGCAGACACGGCGACTTCCGACGAATTTTCGAATTTTTTCAGGTGTCACCCCTCCCCCGACCCATTTTCGAAGGCTTAGGCTCGAAAGTCGCGGTCACAGGTCACACCCCCGTTCAAATTGATCGAAACGGTACAGGCATACATGCGAGATGGATGGTGGTAGGATGGTGCCATTCGGAGGACCCCAAAAATGGTTTATCCGGCCGACCATCCGGAGCATCCTGGACTGTCCAAGGGAATGAAAGCCGTTCTTCAAGAGCGGGGTTTGTGGCCATGGCCCGTTACTATTTTTTGATGGGATCAAAAAATAAACTTTTTGCTATTTTCGTCATGTTTCTGCATAGGACAGCTGTAACTCAGGACACAGGCCTGATGTTGACCTAAATCTTAGATATGTTCTACACATGCATGATATCTAAGGGATGGGACCCTTGATGGGACGTCCCAAAGAGCATTACCTGTATGGAGTGCTTCACATTGGGACGGCAAAATTATACCGCCGCAAAAGCGAGCAATGAACAGTCAATTTTGGTCACATCATGAATCAAAGTTACAGCTGTCCTATGCAGAAACATGGTGAAATCAGCAAAAAGTTTATTTTTTGATCCCATCAAAATTGTAACGGGCCATCCCCTACGAATTTATAGCGCAAGTTGAACGCAGCTACTCCCGCGAGATTCTGACGAAATTGAGCTCGTAGCAAGTGTTCTAAGCAAAATATCGGAAAACAGAAAAAAAACGGTTTGCGCCTTATGTTCCGTAAATGGCTATAAAGTCTGGTGGTGGTTCTTGTATGCAGAGGATATATTGTAGTCTACTGGAGGACATGGTAACATTTATGGCAATTACAGCTATGTGTGGAACATAAGGCGCGGGCCGTTTGTTTCTATTTTGCAAATTTTTGCTTGGAACACCCACTACGAGCTCAATTTCGGTCAGAATCTCTTGGGAGTAGGTGCGTTCGACTCGCACGGAAAATCTGCAAGGGATGGCTCCTTACTATTTTTGATGAGATCAAAATATATATATTTTGCCATTTTGATCATATTTCCGCTTAGGACAGCTGGAACTCGGGACACAGGTCTCAGATTGACTTAAATCCTGGATATATTATACACATGCATGATATCTAAGGGATGGGACTCTTGAGGGGAAGTCCCGAGGAGCATTACCCGTATAGAGTGCTTCACATTAAATTATGCCCCCGCAAAAGGGAGCAATGGGGAGTTAATTTTGGTCAGATTCCCTATCGGAGTATTCCATCCCCTGGAGAATGTGTGTGAAGACACTGTGTCAAAAAATTAGGTTAATCGAGTATCAAGAATCGAAATTACAGCTGTCCTATGCGGAAACGTGATGAAAATGGGAAAAAGTTTATTTTTTGATCCCATCAAAAAATTGAAGGGACCATCCCCTGCATATCTGAAGTACGAGTCGAACGCACCCACTCCTGAGAGATTCTGACCAGAGAAAAGAATTGACTGTGGCTCTGGGAGCCCGCAAGAAAAGTCAGATAAAAGAGCGCTGTAAGAACAGCCATGGCTTACCTGCCTCCGCCGCAGCCCGGTTCTCGTCCCCGATGGACGAAATAGGAGAGTACCTTGCACGAGCGTTGACAGCGCACGAGCTTTGACGGCGTACGTGCTGCGTACCTTTTTTTCTTCGTGCGCAACAGCTTTTCAAGATATTTTTAGGTCTTTTCCATGCAAAGACATGGCGCTCCGAGCCCATGGTGGAGTCGCGGAAGTCAGTCCACGGCATGGATACTGGCGCGCTTGCGAAACATTCCACCTTCGGCCGTCGCATGGATGTCCTTTTCGGTGCTACAGCACGCAATGCAGATGGTCGAATGACCCAGATTCGCCGGGGTCCATCGGGAATCAAACTCCTCCTTCAATACTTGCGCAAAATTAATCGGCAGACCGACGGCATTCTCCTCACCGTGGCAACACTCAAGTTGACCCAACTACTGGAGGAAATCCAGTGCTTGTGGTGTGTGACCGGCTCGCCGATTATTTATTGAGCATCACTGACATTTTTTTCAGTCCAAGTCAGGACACCGATCCATCCAGCGCAGCTCCATCAACGGCTTCGGCATAACCTACGGCGTCCAAACGAAGTGCGGGTGAAGCGCTATCTGATACCGACAGTTCACCCCCTCGAAGAAGATTAGAAAAGCAGTACGTCACAAAATGTACCGTCAGATTCTGTCTCATCTCTAAATAGCGCGTCACGGAAGTGTAACTGTCGAGGACTCCAATGAGTCCGAGGACGACGGAGAGGAGGACGAGCCGTCCCCGGCTGCAAGAACGAGTCACAAATGTGTGTAAATGTGTGTAACTTCCAGCATCCCTGTTCTTGAGCTGACTCCACGATAGCTAAAAGAGATACCATTGTGGTGAGCTCCGATTCTGAGTCGGACTTCAGCCTCGACGAAGCCCCAAAGACAGGTAGCTGTTCAAAAAATACTGACCTGTGGATTCTGACCATATTTTAGGGACGAGACCCGGGCGTGCAACAAAAAATGGCAATTCCTTTTCACCTTTTTCACCTACAATTGGAATCTATGTTACTGCTACTTGCGGAACTTTGGGGGAGTGTGATTTTTTTTTCACGAAATGATCATTTGCATATATCGCACGTGGATCGCGTCCAGAACTTCCACGAACAGCGGCTCCCCTTTGAGATGTTCCCACAGCACCATTGTCCCCACTGGGAGTGGCACAACAAGAAACATGTCCCTGTCCCCGACCGCCTCCACACACACCGCGAATATATCATTCGCCAGCCCCGTATTCGCCTCCCAATCCGGTGACACCGTCCACTCGTGTCCGTCCCCCGTCTCCTTCTCCATATCCTCAAACCGCCTACTCAAGACATCCGCACCAATATTGTTTGCCCCTTTGATACGTTTCGCGCCCACGATGTTGTACCCTAGGATGCCATTCCACCAGCGCTCGTGTAACCCATATCTCTCTCAATTCTTGATTGATTTTCATGATTTCAGCACCATTGTACTCGTACATGATGTCCGCGCGCGCCTGTAGCCATAGATATGCGAGAATTATATAATCTATGCCATATATGGAAGTTGGCAGGTATTGAATAAAAGTTCGCACGTCGATTTATTATTGGATCACCGACGGGCGAGGACAACTGGCAGACATAAATGCCGACCTGAACTTCGAGTGAATCCACAAAGCGGCTGGAGGGGATAATTGGAATGAGCAGATGAAATGGAGGGAGGAGTCTACTCAGTGCTGGTCCGTACGCCGCGCTGATTGACAAAGATCGGAGGAGAGAGGCAAGCACCACCTCGATTAGCAGGAGCTGAGGTCGGCGGATACCACAGTGATCCGTTTGTTAGACTATCAGGATCGGTCGGCGCGAAAGCTTGAGGGTGTGGAAGATAAATGATATTCGACCAATCTGTTAGCGGCTGGGCTTTCATTACCAAATGTTCGCAGAAAGGATCTCAGCGATGCCGTGTGAATGCAAGCGGCGCAGTGACACCAAATAGAAAAAGGCTTTCGGATGGTTTCGTGAGAAATCAGTTGGCAGATTACCAGATGCGGGAGAAAAAGCGTTCAACAAAAAACGGAGAAAGCGTAAAAAAAGACGGTCGCGGCGAGATTTGATCCTTCGAACCTGTCGTATTTTTAACAGTTCAATCCCTTTGAGTCTCAATCCCTCAGTTTTCACGCTCATTACCATTGTTAATTCCTATTCCCTCCCACCCCTTTCCCAAGCGAGGTCACCTGCAGGGCTCAACCCAAAAGAAAATTGTACATGTAATTTGCAAGAAAGCGAAGAAAGGAATTACTCGTTCTCGGGAACAGCGACTTGAGGGGATTTTTGGCTCCCCGAGATCCCCGAAAGCCCGAAAGGTTTGAACATGAACTACAATGTCCCAGGTCAATAACAGCGTATGCGGGAGAATTGATGTTGCTTAGTGTCTTTCCGTTTATTTTCTTCATTCGCGCAAGGTTCCCAGTTAAATCCCCGTAAGCCCCGTCCTTAAATCATAATTAACTCAATTACAAGTGCGAGACACTTCACACTGGAATTCCATCTGGTGGCGGAAAACTGATGATATCCCGTAAATTGAAGTGGTCCCTAGTGTTTGAGGCTGCCTCAGTGTTGTCAGACATGCTCACAACATCCCTGAAGGCTGATTTCAACCAAAGTTTGGTATTGTTTACTCCATGATTTTGGCGCGAATTGTGCACGTGACACAGTTTCGAAATGCCGGAAGACTCCGAAGAGTATTGAATTCGAAGGGAACATAATCTTCAAGGTATTTTATGGTTCAGGACACCTTAATAAGAATATCAATGGCCTGGGAAAACCTGGTCTAACATGTCCCTACAATAACTACTGGGGCTCAGAGAGTGTATTTCTGGGAACCGAGCTCATAACAGCTTTCGAAGAGGTTATGCTAAGTTTTTAAGTGAAATCTTGTTTAGGAGTGGGGAAAGCCGATTCAGGGAGAAAAAATACTAAATAAATACGTTTAAATATGATTAAATTACGTTTACAATACATGATGATACCCTTACGATTAAATATCCACCCAAACCTTAACATTATATTATGATTACAGTACATTACAGCTGGAAGGTGTATTTAATCATAATTTTCCAGCCTTACCACCAAGTGGGAGCGATATTTCAGAAAACTATACCTCCCTGAATCAATGTACATTGAGTTTCGCTACTGCGGGTTACCACAACATTTTGTCAAATGGCTGATGTACTGAGTCGGACAAAGGTTTCGGGCCAGTCAAAAACATTAAAAAGCTCAGAAAAACATTGTTTCGTTTCAGCAGTAACGAGAATATTACATATCTTTTGGTGATGTGGTCTTTTAGACCCGGACCGGGACAAGGGCTTTGGAGCAGGGCAAGCGGGTCCAAGGCACCGTGAGGCTGCAGGGAGCGGCGGTGTCGTGGAGGTCATGGGCAAGGAAGCATGATCCGTAACTATGACATCTGTACCTAACACAACCACACAGGCACTCGGCCCGACCCGTCCTACCTGCGGTGGCGACGGATCTGAATGCATTATGAGCGGAGCGCGAAGTGCCGAGAAGGGCTACATGCCGTAGGAACGTTGCGCGTGTGCGAGCAGAGGACCAGTCCCACTGGTCCAGCTTGGATGGGGATTGTGTGGCAATCCTTTGATATGTATGTTAATCTAGGCATACCTAGAACAGGACATGAGCCATTCTCAGATCAGTCAGATTCATATCCCGTGTGAATGGCACTGCTTCTGTCAGGTGCAAGAGGTTATGGAGGAAAACGTGCAGTGTGGGTTACTGGGCATGGTTCCCACTGCAGGTTCCTGGACTTCCAGGGCTCCATGGTGGAAGCCAGATGCCCTGAGCACCCATGCAAGCACCACGTGTTATGGAAAACAGGGTCATCACCCTTAACATGAGGTGCTTGACGGCAGCATTCTTATGCACCTCATGTCAATAATGACCCCTTGTGTGGTTAGCCCACCATCAATGAAAAGCTAGGTCACAAAAAATTAAGCTGCCCAAGATTCAATATATCGACATCCTAGGGATCCGGCATGCCGAGGCCGATAACCACACAAGATGTCATTATTGACATGAGGTGTGTAAGAATGCTGCCGTTAAGCACCTCGTGTTAAGGGTGACCCTTGTTTTCCATAACACATGGTGCATGCATGGGTGCTCAGGGCACCGATCAATGATCTCGGGAAACTGACAGATTACAACACATGAGGTACGAGTGAGAATTGTTATAGCGTCTGTTTAGAAGAGACTAGCTCAGCTGTAGGCGCTGACAAGAGGCGAAGCTGTCAAATGTGTATTTATAGTTCATAGCCCACTTTCTAATTATCCTGGCTTACTCATATATAATGGACCTTCAACGCTTGCAAGCCCCTTATAATGTGGCCCAGCCTTAACATCAAGTCGCCTTGTCATACAACTTCTTATCAGACCCTTATCAGAAGGCCTCGGCATTATGGCCTTATAAGGCGTTATCGAGCCTTATCGGCTTCGGCCAGTTTCTCTGACAGAGGTTGCCGCATCAGTTGAATGCCTTGCTCACGCTGTAAACCTGCTGGTTCGCGGCCCGTGACTGGCCGACAGCCTTCCAGCAGCTAGGTGACCCGCACCATATATAACCTTGCATCTGGGTAGGCAGGGAATGGTATTGTATTGCGTAGAGGGGTGCTGTAAGGGAGTTATAAAGCATACAAGGGACTGGTGGGCCGCTTTCGCGGCCTCCCATCCCCTTTCGTTCAATTTATTCATTCAAATCTATGGTGCACTTGGTTGAATTGAGCTGAGTTCAATTGTTTCTCGCTCCATGCACGGTGCAAAGAATTGTGAACGTGCATGGGGCAAGAAACAATTGAAGACTGGAGAGAAAAATAAATTATCTGAAGTTGACCAAACAACATTAAAAACCTGGCAGTTTCCATGAGTGGGACGGAGCCCTTTGTTTGCCTTGCAGGTGGGAGAATTGTTGCGCCAGGGCGGTGCCTGTCAGATTACTGTCAGAGGTTATTGGAATGGTGACGGCAAGCTGCCGTGAACGGGGAAACTTTAACGGTGAGAAAAGCGGAGTTTGGCATTGTGTACATTTTTATAGGCGCGCCTGCTTAAAGTTGATCATGGGGCCAAAAGCCCCGAGGAAGCGCCGTTTATTGAGCGTTTCCAAAGGTCTGGACGGAGCGCTTCCAAAGCCTCGGGCCTGATCTCCCAAAAGCGGAGTTTAAAAAGCTTCGGACAGACAGGCTTAATTGTATAAGTAGGGAGATGCAGTGGCAGTATTCAGTAGCTAGGTCAATAAGTAAGAGATGATGATGATGACAATGATGATGATGTTCCATTATTCTTGCTGCAAGCCATTCACCGGCTTATGTTAGAGTCTAGTGTTACATCAACTGTATCACTAATTGTAATCATCCAGGTGATCGATCGTGATCCTCCGAAGAGAGATTGAAAGGTAAAGTGAAAGGAAAGACAAGAAGGGGGAGAGGGTCATAGCGTGTAGTGAGGGAGGCCTGCAAGGAAGAGTGCTTCATCGATAGCTGGGTGGTGCCAAACCCGAGGGTGAGATCGAGACGCTGTTGTCGATACGCGGGGTAGGCGAGGAGGAAGTGCGGGACGGTTTCAGGGGTGGAGCCCAGGACGCTGTTCGGGGATAGGACGAGGCCGAAGCAGTACAGCAGGTACGCGTTACGGCCGATGTGCGCCGCGCGCAGCTGGCCGAGTACGCTGCATTGGGGGCGAGTGAGTCTTTTGTACGTGCGCGCTACCGTGCTGGCTGTTGAAGAGGGCGAGGCAGCGGTAAAGTGGCCCACTCTATGCTCCACCGGGTCGGAACCCTGCCGCTGCTTTGCTGACGGGGAGCGGGGTTTCAAAGCGTGATGCGCATGGAGTACGCCGTCTGGGAGCCGAGGGCCGCCACTTTCGCGCGCGTCGACAGTCTCTTGCAATGCCCACATGAGTGGGGACCCAGCGAAGCTGGACTTGGTGGAGAGGGCGGTGGTGGAGGGCGTGGAACAGCGCGACGAGGTACTTACTGGCCGTGCTGTGGCTTTGGGGCGGTTGAGGCCGTAGATCTCAGGCTGACAGTCCATGAAGATGTCGACCTCCCTCAGTCGCCGATTTCCAGCGCGAGGATGGCGCCCGTGATCCCCGATTCGAAAGCCGTGTGCTCCTCGATCGTCCCTAGGTGCTTCGTCCGGCGACCCGTCCGTGAACACGCAGCTACCCCTCTACGCCTGATCCTCTCCATATCCCTCTTCGCCTGATCTTTCGTAGGCTTCAGGGTGCCAGCTGGCGGGCGGGCGATGACGAGCTGGGAGGCGATGGTGTCGAACTATTGAAGAAGGACGGGGAATGCGGCGAGGAGGTGGTGGATGGCGGAACGGTGAAAGGGAGAGATGCGGCGACAGCGGCGTACGACGTGGTGGATGGGGTTGGAAGGAAGGAGGGTGACAAGACGCGCGCCAGCGTTGAATGCCGACCGGTTATGACAGATGTAAACAGGGAGGAGGTTGGAGTGAAAGTCGAGGGCGTCCGCCGCTGTGCTGGTGGTGAGGCGCGCGGCTTGCCGCGGCTTTCCCAAGCGCTTTGGCCATCCACACCGTCCCCGACTTGCGCACGTCTTCGCTGGAAGAGACCGGCTTGTACCACACCGGTAGGGCATACGCCATGCATGGGACAACGACCGTGAGGAGGAGCTTTTGCACATAGAAATGGGGGAGACCGAAGGTGGAGGAGGCGATGCGAGAGGGCAAGGGCGGCTTTGGTACCCCGTTTCGGCGCTATCTCACGTGTTGCGGAAGGACCGCTTCAAGTTGCAGTCTAGGTAGTATGACTCTAAGGAGCTTGACACTGGTCGGCACCTCGACGAGAATGTTGCCGATGGTGAGGGGGACTGGGCGGTAGTGCTCTTTGTGGCGGGACCTAAAGTGAACACCACCCTCCTTTTAGACTTCGCGAATCCGCTCCCCAGGCGGCCGACGTTCTGGGCACACTTGTCCTTTGCGCACTGAGGCGGAGCATTAATTCTTTTTCCAGAGTCAGTTAAATGAAAGAAAGAGACAAAGGAAAAGGACGCGCATACCAAACTTCACTGTCCACGCACGATCTTATCGACACCAAACACGACGCGCTCGTCCACGCACTACGGAAGCACCAGCACGCAGTGCTCGTGCGCCACTTCCTGTCGTGTGTCGTTGAGGTGCAACGGGAAGTGGATCCAACCCCCCGAGTCCCATTTTCTCCGACGCGCCACGCGGGAGATAGATCGGGCGGGTCGACGCAGGCAGCAGGGAAAGGTCTCTTCTTCGCTGGTCAATGCAGAGGCGGGCCGTGCCCCGAGTTTGAGCGTAATGACGAATCCGCCTAGAAGAAACACGTTTTCAGGCTGAACCAGTAGAAGGAGGGAAAGAAGAGGGCTCACCCGCATCCTGCACAAGATGGTTCGGATGCACGGCGCTTTGTGCCCACAGTGTCGGGCTCGTGAAAAAGGATTTGTGCCGGTGTACACTGCCTTTAGTCGTTATGAAAATCTAGAACGACAGGAAGAGAGATGGAACGCACCCAGCATCGTATACTCCAGCGCGCCCGCGCCCTACCTTGCGGTACGGCGTACCAAAAGCCGGTCGACGGGCAGGGCGGCAGGGACGTGGTCGGTGTGCGGGCTGAAGTAATCGAGGCAGGACCCGTCCTTGTCAGCGCGCTTGGGCCGGTGGTTGCGGGCCTTGGCATTAGCGTCGGGCCTGGTCCCCTCGGTGCTGGTATCGTTTGGGTCTGGTCCTTGCCCTTGCCCTTCGGCTACCTCTTCCATCTGCTGGGCACCGCTCCGTCGAAGACAGAAGCACGCGTAACAGGCGAGGAGGGTGTCCCATTGCACGAAGGGTGTGGTAGGTTTCACGGGAAAGGGAGCAGACTAAATTCTCGATTGCGTCGGGAGAGAAGCTAATCCCATGCGAGCAAGTGCACCCAACACTGTAGTCTGCCCTAGGAAAGACATGAAATGACAGATGCAGCAGTCGACGACCTGAACCGAAGTGCTGCGTCGAAGGACAGATCGGTTGCGATATCAACAGGGCGGTGAATTAATGAGGACGTATCGAAGCCGTGGCTTGGCGAGCACGGCAACCTCCGCTTCCTTCTCTTTACCACGTCGCTTTTCTATTGCTTTTCCATCTCACCGCTCATCCTCCAATGTCTATGCCAATGATGTTGGTGGACGGTGCTCGCAAGGGAGATTCATTGATCCACACCGTAACTTCCACTGTTTTCGAATCGGATGGGTCGAATTCAAGTCGCAACGTGCCGATTAATCATAACTCCATCTCACTACGCTCAAATCTTGGGCTTCAAGTATCCTCCCTGCTGACCGACCATCGCCGCCGGTATATTCTGACGCACGCTTTTATGTGACCATTCAAGTTGACCAGTGTTCAAAGGAGATCCTATCAGCTTAACGTCGTTCAACATCCGCAAAAGACCGCTGAATTCGGATATGCAAACCTGTCGCGTCTCCCTTTGACTCCGGCCATGGTTGTTCGGCTCACCGTGAGCGACGCGAACGGCAATTCGATTGTACCGTATGTATGACCGTCCTAGTCAGAAACATGCTGATCTGTAAATCTGCAAAGCCAAGACGAGCTGCCTTTCCTCATTGCGCACCTTTCGCTGTTCACCGAGAACGGAATCGCATCTTTGGACATGGGATCCTCAGTCACCGGCCAACCCCCGCCTATATTATACGGTAGTCTTGTCTCGTCCGTCAACCACCTGGAGGACCATAATGGCAACATGGGCCTGTTCTTTCTCTTTCCTGACGTCAGCATCCGTTGGCGCGGCCGCTTTCAGTTGGGTGTTACCCTTTTGAGGATAAGCAGGTGAGTCACCCGGAGTCCGGATTCTGGACAGAAACCTGTTTCTCGAATCTATGTCTCACTTTGTTTCCCAGGCCAGACTCTCCCAGCATCGCTGAGCAGGGGACAACACTTGCACAAGCGCGCACTAACTCATTTGAGGCACTCCCTCATGACGAATACATCGCAGCTCGTTTGTTCCTTTTCTTTTTTGCTCGTGGCTCCTCTCAGTTATCTTGCTGCAGCTCAAACTCGACTAACGCAGGCATTTCTTCGCCAAGGTGCTCGGATGCTCTCCCTGCACCCGTAATACGTCCATATCACCACCATCATTCCCGTCTCACTTTTGTGTCTACGATTATACTGTGGGGTACACCAATGCACTTCTGTTTGCCATTTTTTCCCGGATGTTTCAGAGAACTAATCATGGGTTCGAGCATGTCCGGACATGTTCGCACAGGTTCGTTAAAATCTAAAAGATTTCTGACCCCCGGTCCGGTCCGGTTCTAGCACATCCTTCGAACCTCAAAGGTTTTTTCTTGAGGCTTGGGTATCGTAGCGTGCAGTGGTCCTTAGATTAACTAGACTATCTTACTCTCACCAACAAATGGACCGGCCCCCGGGAAACAATCTGCCCTCTACCTCGAGAGGTACGGTGGAGACATTAAAACCCACGCGTCCGTCCACACGCGGTACGCTGGGACCGGCGAAGAACGCACACACGCAGAAGACAAGAGAACAACTATACAAAGGGAACGGACCGGACAGGATGAATGCAACTCCGGCGAGCGCCCGTGAGTATCTCGTGTAGCCAGATTTTGTGTCGGGGGACTGCGACCCCATGTCGTCACTCGCAACGCTAGCCCTCGTACTATTACGGGTGGCTGATACCGCGGTGCAGACTGCTATCGCAGCTGACACTCTGAGAGCGGTCGCGCTGCTGCTTGAAAAAGGCCGTGTCAACGCGGTCATGGAATCCATCGCGGAGGACGTGGAGCGGCTAGTGGCAATGGTGGAAACCGTGCCTCGGTCGAGCTCTATGGGGCCCAAAGGCGCAGACGACGGGCTGGCGGAAGAGCTACGTACTGCTGCCGAAGTGCTCACACGCACTGTTGAGGATCAATGCGGCGACATTACGAGCGACATCCGGAGCTATCTCGGCCTTGCTGCCACAAAGCATGACAAGAAGTGGAATGAAATCAGGGTATGTGGCCCTCATTATAATCCGCTGGCACTCAACGCGACGCAGGGAACTGTTCGTTGCTTCATAGATGCGGGTATGCTGGACTTGACTGTTGGTGGAAGGAACAAGAGAGCAGACGGTTTATGAAGGTGTATGATGCAGTGCGTGCTCTTTCCCACTCATCATGTTCTTAACTCTCACAACCGAACGGATCGAGGACGCTCATTGCGAACTAAAGCGCTTCCGCGGCCAGTGGGTTGCACAATTCCTGGTACATGGATGTTTCGGCGGACGTAAGACCTACAAGACTTGCATAAACAAGGAGGGAACCTATCGCGCAAGAGCGCGGGAGGGTTGTACGTCTCGTCTTGAGAGAGAATTACTAATGATCCGCGACTCCGATGACGAGAATCCATTTCCTACCTTTCACAAGGGAAAGGGCACCGGGCCACGGGCACCATGTATGTCTCCTGTCTGGAAACGGTTCAAATAACGGGTTACTGATGCTTTTACTTAGCTCACTCCCCCAACTCATCGCCCTTGTCGTCGCCGAACCGCAACAATGGCAGCCGTGAGTTTGTACATTTGGTAGATAAGCCTCTGAATATTCACACTTTGCAGGGACTCGCCAAACATCTCCCGCCGATTCAATCCCTCAGCTGTCCGACAGAGAGAATGACTGACCGAACATGGTATACATATTTTCTTGACGCAACCCTTCCGCGAACCAAATATAATCATAATCACCAAGCAGCGTTGTAATCTACTGTATATTCTGTAATGTAATGTATATATCCCCGATATTCCACTTGCTTTCCACTGAGTTTCAGAGTGAAACTTGAGTCTTTTCTGAGGGAATTGAACTATAAAACCTGGGGAACTTTCGCCGGGACATGGGGGGAAAATCACCCAAAAACAGAGTGAAATGGTTGGGTGAAAGCGGACATATAGTTAGTGAAACGATTCACCCACTCTCACGGTGAAATTCGCTTTTTGACCGTGAAACTCACGCCGTTTAAGAGCGAACTTCGCTCAATAACCCCGCGAAAAAAACCGTGAAATTCACCAGCTCGGGATTCCACAGTGTTGGGCCACAATAATTGTTCGAAATACTCAAACCAACACTCCGAAGTACTTTGAGTCACCAGGAGGTTGTATACGCTTACAGGTGACTTGCTGAAAGTCGAAAATTTTCGGCAGAAATTGCATTTTCTGATGGCATCAAAAGTACCAGTATGTATTAGGTTGACTGCGGATTTTCAATGCGATTCCAACGGACCTACTCCCGAGCCAATCCGGCCAAAATTGCGCCCAGCACAGCTGTCCTCAGCAAAATGTCCCAAAACAGAAAAAAAAAAGTCCGCGCCGTATGTTCTGCAAAGTGCTGTAAATACCATTAAATTACAATTACAATACATTATGATACCCTTACGATTACAGCCTTTTGCAGAACATAGGGCGCGGGCCGTTTTTTATTTATTTTTTCAATGTTTTCCAGCCGGACAGCCGCCACGGGGTCAATTCCGTTCCTGACAGATATTTTAAAAACATTGCATCGTGCGAACACTTTGGGTGGTTATGCAACGTCTGTTTTAACTGATCCAACTCAAAGATTACTGAGAAATTTCGTGCAGGCGCAGCCGAGCGATGAGGGACTTGACTGCGCTCCCAGAGCTCGCATCCCTCCCTTCGACTTGTGCTTGGACGACAAATTTGAATGCTCAGAGCTCTACGGCGCTACAGCGGATAACCAACACGCACCGCGAGCTGTTTGATCATCGGGCACTTGCGACTTCTTCCAGTTGCTTTTTCAGATATTTGTTCTGAGATCCCAGTGTGATGCAGAATTGGGCAAGTCTAAAATAATTCCTAAAAGGACGGAAGAAGGGCAACTGTGAGCAACCCTATTGCCTCCTTCGAAACTCTTGGACCGATTGACTCTGCATCGTTGCGGTGAGAAGAGGCGGTGGCTGTGATATATGCGAGGGATATTTGATACCATCAGTGATGACCCTCAAGCACAAGTAAATAATATTGCAACCCGAGTGCCATGAAAGCAAACGGAAGTTCCGAAGGAATCAATAGCGGCCGCAAGATTTATATCCATTGCGCCACTCTCAACCTCGTCTTCCGCGTCTACGTCCACAGCTGGAGCATGCAGCCACGGAACGCCAACAAATTCCGCCGTACCCGGATGTACCACAGCCTTTGTCCCCTCAGCTATAACAAAGAGACCATTCACCTCATACATAACGACGCCTAATGCGAGATATTTACTGTTTGGTCCTGATCACATGCAAGCAAGGCCGTTCTGTACCCGGTACTAGACCACCGTAAGCTCCTCAGTTTCATGCCTACTCACCGTTCTCTGTCCTTCAACACGCGCTCACCTATAGTATTGCCCACTTCTGAGCACACCAGCATGATGAGCGGCCAATAAAAGTTCCTCGTCGAGGCTCATCACCGCAATCGCAACAAGGGGATCGTCTCGTCCACGTTTATTCTCCTATGGATTGGCGGGCGACCAGCACGAGTACACTGTGAAAGATTTCACCGCGAAAAATTTCCTGGCATTAGGACAGCATTATGTCTTCATTTTTGGGCGTCACTCGATACACATACGAAATGTGATCAAAATTGAGTTTACGAAACTACTACAAGTACAGGTCTATGTACATAGTGCCCGCGAATAAGAAGTATCTGGATGTCGTTGAGCAAGGTGCAGGGTCTAGAGCAAAGGAAGGGACCACACTTCTTCTTCGCCGCTGACTTGACGGACAGTTGAGGAAGAGATCAAGGCAGAGGATTGCAGAGAAATCAGATGGCGGCAACGACAATCTTGAGAGTAATCTGGAAAGTAAAAGTCTTGGTAGAACAACAACAGTTTGATAGAGGTTTTGATGAGAGCCCGGCGCGCCGGCGATGACGTCTGCATACGCCACGCTCGGCGGCGCTTATGTACGGCGCTGGATGTTGACGACGGCGCGGGGACGCGGCACAGAAGGCAGGGTGGACTTGAAATATTTTGAGTGGAAGGATCAGGAGTGCCGCCCCGGAGTCCCTGCGGACTCGGAAATCAATTCGGAGTTGACAGATAAAAAGGCTTCGGACAGACGGACAGACACATAATTTTATAAAGAGAGAGAAAATGGGTAAGGTAAATGTAACCCCGTTACAAAATTGGTGTGGGGAATATTTGACGAAGATCTATCACGGAGATATAAGAAGCCCCGAATCTATACGCGGGCGGCCCCAGGACAAAGATACGATCTGCCAGTGAAACCGAAGAAGAGGAAACCACAAAGGATTTGCTTTGCGAGCACTGGAAAAGAGAATATAAATTCAGCTTGGCGCTTCAGAAGATTACTATTAAATGCCATGTCTGTGACCAATTTCTCAATGGAAATATTACCGTAGAACTTACCACCACCACCGCCCAGCCCTCTCCCTCTTTCCCGCTCCTTGGCTTTCCTCCAGGCTATAGTGCATGTATCATGCATGCACAGGTGTTTGGCAGGATACACGATAGGATTCGCTGCTGCTAGTTCTTTCTAGCGCAAGTTTCAGACCACCAGGTTTTCCATTGACACGCAGACTCTGGGCTCATCATATGCGCCGGTAGAGGCCTTCTGAACGCATCTCAAGCTTTCGTTGGCGCCGAACTTTGGACCGCATCTCGGTATGTGCAGCCGTTCCTCATTGTATATCTCTTCTGACCCGTCCAAGGTCCTGTGCGTGCAGGACCCTGACTTCACTTTCACAGGTCTGTCGTCTTCATTTCGATATCTTGTCTGGCCCATTGTCCCTTCGAAGTATCCTCTGAGCCCACATAGCACCACCAGACCCGGTGCGTTGTTTGATTCGTTTAATAGCCGATGCTGCTGATGCTGCTCGAGCAGAATCCAGTTGACCGTCCTGCGTCTACCCTGACTTGGTATGTAAGTCTCTGATTTGGAACTTAATTGTTCACATCTCAATAATTTGATGTTTAATAGGCAAGATCAACCGGTGGATGTACGTGTTTTACTATCTACGTTGCCCGTCTCGACTGTTTCTCAGATCGTCTAGTGCTTAAACGGCGCGTGGGAGCGACGCACTAATTTGCGGGTATGTACATATCATTTCTGCTCATTTCTTTCCTTCCTTTCGCTCGGTATCGCTAACTGCACTACGTTCAGTGAACTCTCTCTTCGCACCATCGATACCGATCCGCCAGCACACGTCCTCCCAAACCCACCGCCATTCGCGCATTCCTCTGGGCTCCGGCATCGAATGGAGGTGCGGTTGTGCGCTTCAACCCAGTGCCGTGCGGACGCAGCGGGCTGGCGTGCTAGCGGGGTGCCAAGGAGGGGTCTGGTGGATGGTAGTACAGTGATGTGTAGCGTAGCTCGATGTGAATCTACCTGGTTCGAAGCCCCTCGATTTGCCGTTTGATCTGGCTCTATTTGTTGCAACAAATCGTCGAGCCAGATTGAGCATTCGGCCACTTCTCGAGCCACAGAGAACGGGTTCAATATAGCTTCATCCGGTTCGATCTAGCTTGTTTTTGGCTCGATCTGGCTGCCTGGAGTTTTCACTGGGCTTCAGATCTGATAGTCTGATGTCGTTGAAGCCATAAATATACAGGCCACGACGCTGAACAGAATGCCCAGGGTTGGGTTCAGGCGAAGGAGATCTATGAGTTGAAGGCACAGCGTGCTTCATGCGCCATGTGATCGGGATGCTTCTGTACAGAATGTCAGAGAAGAAAATAAACAAATGGGTCACGGACGGTATCCATTTGGAGACTGAGGCTGTTGCTGCCTCTCGCCGCATCGACCTTCTGTCCCTCAGTGCTTTGGGACCGGGTTTTCATGTTACATTGGACCGATAACAGAAAGAGTAGATAAGCCCAGAGGCGAAGACTCGCAGAAAGCTGCGAAGAGCCAAGTGTATTTATCATTACCTGAGAGCTCAGAATCCCACCCCTAGTATATATATTACCCTGATCATTCAGGTCATTTTGTGCTATTCAGATCCTGCTTGGAGGCAAGGCCAATCAATCAGTGCATTACATTTTGAAAGGCGTGACCTTATTGAATTTCTTTACATTTTGAAACACGTGATGTCCTCTTTGCATTGTCCAACACTTTCAATTCCAGCGCGTCGACTCGATTCCAGAGGCGCGAGATCCCCGAACTGTGTACTTACGAGCCGTTGCATGCCGAGACGTGACTGCGATTTGCAAGATTTTTTATAAGGGAATTGGGCGGGACCATCAATTCAATCAAAAATCGACTACTGATTTTCTAGTGGGCTCAAATGTTACCCATAACTATATAGGAACAATTCGGGATATAGTTGGCGAACTATACTTTTTTCAGGGACCATCCGACGCGAATTGACTCAAAAATGTCCAATGCCAGTCGTTTGGCAATTGACGTGTTGATTCGAGTGCGGATGGAGCATTGCTGGGAGAGTTCGAAGGCGAGGTTCGGGTCAGTGAAGATTAGGGGGGCGACCGCGCGGTAGTAATCGACGTGGTCGTTGAGCCACTATCATAGTCAGTATCAAATCTAAGGGCCTGTTCGGCTGCAGATTCTGGGCAGATTTTATTTCCTTATTTATTAATTTGCACAAATTCTCGAACCTCAAACAGCCTTGAACTGCATGATCTCAGGCAAAATAATGGGCCTACTGTACCTGCACGCTAATATAAGCACTGTTACTTTAATTTGATGCCTTTAAACAAAGGTTGTCTCACAAATTGAACATTGAGATTCTGCCAGAATCTTCAGCCGAACAGGCCCTAAAATCGACCGTGATTTCAATTCTAAGTCAGGAACTAGCTAGCCTCCTGTTGTGTCCAGGATGACGTACTGCGGCCAGCCTCCTGGAGATGGTCCTGGCTGGTGTTGCAACTTGCCGGACTCCGAGTCGACATGCCCAAACGCCCAATTGGGCCGCCCGAGAAGTGCCAGTCTGCCTACGGCACAATGCTTGCCACATTTTTGCTGCTCGTAGGCAGACTGGTGACCGGTCTACAAGCCAAAGTTCAATCCAAAGAGGCCGGTGTTTGTCGTTGTTTGGCTTTCTCTCTCAAATCTCCATTTCTCCCACATTCCCTGCCCCCATTTTGACCCATTATTCAGGAGGAAACCACTTGCCAATATTGTCTCCCGACTGGGCCGACTCTCCCATTTTTTCACCTTTCCGAAGTGAGTGCGTCTGCTCGTTTCGTCTGTGTCCTCTCATCTTTCGAAAATTCAGAAAATATTCCAGACTTGGGGCCGTCGGTGGTGAAGTTTTCTGTGGGCATCCTGCCAGGCACATTCACTCAGAAGGACTGTGACTCGACTTGTGCACGAAAAAGTAAAGTATGCTTGCGGAGCGAGAATTGTAGGCCAAAATTCGGAAACACTTCACACTGTGGGCCGCTGGTGGTTTGTAAGATTTCTGTGGGGGAGGACATCGTGATAATATTGGAGCATTCAAGCTCAAGATGATATCGAGGATGCCGCGACCCGCGCATAATCAAATGGTGCACTCATTCCGGCACAAGATCAATCTCAACTCGGAGTGGGTCATGCTTCATCGTATCGCCATCTTGTCGCGGATTGAGCCTGTCTGGTACCACTGCTGTGTCAATTCTTGTGCAGCTTACGCCGGCCGATTTTCCAACCTCTCTAAATGCCCATATTGCGATGAACCACGGCTATCCTCGACAGGAAAACCGCGGCGCATCTTCGACTACCTCCCCATTATCCCTCGCCATCAAGGGTTCTTTCAAAATACAAAATCCGTTCAGCAGCTCCTCTACCGGCATAACTACATCTATGTCCTGGGTACCATTTCCGACGTCTTTGATGGCGAGCACTACCGCACTCTCTATACGAAAAAGGTCGTCGTTGACGGCGAGACCTTCCTTACCCACAAGTATTTCTCGGGAAAATACGATGTGTGTCTGGGAATATGCACCGATTCCTATCTTTTGTTCAAGCGCAGCCGTGCTGGTCCCTCCGCCACCGCACTCCTCGTCTAGAATTACTGCATAAAGCCAGAAGTGCGCACACACCTCAATGGCATGGGCTTGATGTCGGCTGGCATTATTCCGGGCCCTCATCCTCCCAAAGACATGTGCAGTTTCTTGATCCCGTACGACGAGGAATGTGTTCAATTGACAGTTGGTGTTCGCACTTTCAATTATGAGGGACCAAATGCACATTTAATAAGGCGCAACTATTTTAGGTCCGGCGCAACTATTTTGTATGGAAAGCCGGAGCACAACGCTTTTAAGCGAGTGTTCCCATCAATGCCGAGCCGATTGCCGCACGAGGACCCCGAAACCAGCGTATGTAAACGGCGCTGCCGTGTTAATGCCGAACAGTGCTTGACACTGGCTGTTGGACATACTCTCTTGGACCTGGAGGGACCTCAGTAGTTCTCGAACCCCTTCGAAACTCGGGAAAAACAAACCCAATTCAGCGTTGCGATCGATCACGTACTTCAACGCCTCCTCGACCGTCTCTCTCATTCACAATAAACAAATCAGTCCTGAGATGCCCTACTAGTAATCGGTGAGCCGCCAATTTCGCATCGGGGTGCTCAACGAGAACGCATTGCGCTTCCGGCGATACATATGCCTATGAAATTGGATTCATCTGTTCCTGAGACGGGACAGAATCGCAGAAGAGCAGTTCTCACCCGGAACTGGAAATGTCTCATCCGAGGGGAGGGATGGATCCACGGTATGTGCCGAACCTAGTTTCGTCATTTAGGTCTCGTGACTCTTGTACGCGAGCCCAATGGTACACAGTAAAAGTTGGCGGCGGAGGCTTTGCCAAAAACTCATGCTGTGTTAAGCTGTACTATAATAGGATAGGCGGATTGGTTGCGGTTCGATTTACGACCGCGATTCGGTTGTCTCGGCTCATCAGCATGATTGATCCGCAAATTGTTGTTGCAGCTGTGGCAAGGAAAGGCAAGGACCCATACACTGAGTCCGAAGCAGTATTGGATCACCTCCTTTAAATTTTTGGGGGCTCTCCTATACCACAAAGACACATGTATTGAGCAAAATTTATACTGCATTAGGGACACCCTAAAGCATCCTATTTACCAGTAAAAAGTTAGGATCAAACGCGCTGCCATTAGAGAGCAATAACATAAACACGCGCACATGTGATCCAATTCTTTTTCCGCATTTGGAAAGCCTCAAGTTTTTCCTCTCAAATCACGACAACACCGCGCCGCACTGCCTTATAACTGGACATACACCTTCCTCTTCAATAGTTTCAACACTTCTGATACTCAGAAGGCCACTATAATTGCACTAAAAGGCGTGGAGATGTCAAACTGGCGGATTGCAGAATAAGACAACATTGCACCCTCCACGGTATCTAGAATGGACGCGCAGTATGTTCCAACTCCTGATTGCAACTTCAAAGTACCAAAGGGGAATTTGCATCTCAAATGGAACAAGAGGGATGTCTGCACAGCATTACAGAGGCTTTCTTTGGGTCATCCCAAGTGCGCATCAGACCTACAGCAGGACTTTTCCCCCTGTGTACAAGTAGATACTATCTGAAATTCCCTCAGAAAACATATTCTCAAGTACTATGTGTGTCAATCTGGATATCCATCCATCGCTGGTCACCAGGGAAAACGAAATGACGAGGTGGAACACCATTGTTATTGGAGAGAAGAGGATTGGCAGACAGTAATATTTTCCGATGATTCTCATTTCAATATTTTTCATTCTGATGGCTAGGAGTGGTGTTGGAGGAGTAAGGGGGACCTAAATAACCCCATATCCGCCAGAAATATCATCAAGTATGGCGAGGGGAGCATAAAAATCTGGAGGTGTGTCACCAGGCGCGTGTTGAAAAACTTCATTCGCATCGAGGGCATCATGGACTGTTTCATTTATGCCGTTATCCTCTCCATATACCTTCTCGGCATCGTCGACCACCATAATCTGGACTGTTGGACCATTGTTTTCTTCTAGGATGGCGACTCAAGGCAATTCAAAGCATCAGTTCAACCATGCAAAGGGTTGGCCTGACCCCAAAGGCATTGATGTGCATCCCTGGTGGCCCAATTCTTCGCCAGAAAAAGCGAGAAAAAATTATTGCCGCAATAAAAAAAGGTCAGGCGTGACGTGTGACTGTCGATTTGAACTCAAAGAATACAGTATAGTAAAAGCCTGGCCAGCTTCCATGAGTGGGACGGAGCCCTTTGTTTGCCTTGCAGGTGGGAGAATTGTGGCGCTGGGGCAGTGCCTGTCAGATTACTATCAGATGTTATTGGAATGGTGACGGCAAGCTGCCGTGAACTGGGCCGGGCCGCATTGGATGGCAATAGGACGGAATGATTGGCCGGTTGTTTAGCACACCGTATGGCTGTGCACATCAAGACCGGCAGTTGAGCATCAAAGCGGCACAAATAGGCATCAGCGGAGTTTAAAAAGCTTCGGACACACGGACAGGCTTAATTTCATAAAGAGGAAGAAGAAGACAGTGATATTTGAACCGATGGGTGAAAATTCACAATATATGCCTTTATATCTCAATCAAGGCCTTTGAGCACTAGTTAAACATGTGTGACTATTTCTTACACCCAAATGTGGTGTCAGAATTTGCCGTACGACTCAAAACAGCCAACGCGACTGAAATTGACATGTTGTTTGGTTGTGTCTAAAATGAAAAAATGATGCCGCTTGCCCGGCTCGAACTCTCATCGAGTTGCTCTCATTTGAAAACTTTAAAAAAAAAAAATCGCGATCGAACATTATTATTGCAAATTGAAATAATACATACGTACGACTCAAAACAGCTCCCAAAATTCTAGATCACTGGGACATGTTCTGGCCATGCTAGACGGTATTCAGTGCAAAAACAGCCCCAAAACAGAAATTACCTAATGCATAATATTTTCACATATTCCTCTCTATCAATAATTGCGCATGAATTAGCTGAGTAGACCTATTTAGTTTTTATGTGAATCGGTGAAGAACTGTGAGATATCAGGAATTCTTTGGAAACATCCCAAAACAGAAAATTTTCGATCCGCGCCCTCGGTACAGACATCGGCTGTAATATCATATGTGGACAGCTCTATTGGGTGTCCCCAGCTGATTGGGAAACAGCCTTCGTGCCGCACCGCTCCACCGCTTCGCACCCGCGCGCTGGACCACATATGCGAAGTACGTGCCCACACCTCAACACTTCGCGACCGTTTGAAGACACCGGACGTGGAAATAGCGGGAAGGGAGGATTAGGTGAGTGAATGCAATTCAATGCATCGAGCATTTCAAGTTGAGGGCGGTTAGGTAGCATCAAAATGGAGAACAGGGGAACAATGGGGGAACAGCTTGAATTTTTTTGAACTTGATGAATATGAGCTCGATATCAAGCTGACAGAATCATGAGGTCATGATTTGGTCTTGAGAGTCAATAATTTTGAAGGTTTTCCGCTGTCGAAGTGACTAGAATACGAGATACACGAATGAGACGCACAACAGGACTCTGCAGTAGACCTCAGAGAGGAGAATATCGACGCCATGACTCCGACCTCGGGGGCGGCAAGGAATCACTGAGGCAGCGGTTTTTTTTAGCTCTTCACTTTGCTGTCTTGATGTTCACACGACGTCCGGACGACTGGGTTTTGATTTCTTGCATGGCGGACACGATAGAGTGAAAATTGGGGGGAGATGCGGAGAGCGATGACGGGAGGAAGAGAAGATCGACAAGTGCCGACCAACATGGACCAAACAGATGCAATCGATTGCGCCATTCATGCACGGACGTTTGACGAACATTCAAAAGATGAATATAGATTTGGAACAACATAAGAAGTCCCAGGGACATATCTCCCTGTTTAATCAGGGCTATCTGATGCCGGATAACCATAACCCATCCGAAAGTCTGGCTGCGTAGACATTTCCTGTCTGGGATGTTTTACAAAGAATTCCCCAGATCTCGGTCAGTTCTTCATGGATTTGGATGAAATCATGCTAGATAATTCGGGCTAATTCGTGCGGAATTAGTGATAGAGAGAAACCTGTCAAAATATTTCATGGTGGATGATGTTGGATTTCAGGCTGTTTGATGGCTGGATGCCTTCTAGCAAGCCCGGTACTGGTTCAAACGGCCTGGTTTTGTGAGACAAAAGACTTACATGGATTGTGAATGGTGTCATAGAGCCAGAATTTTATAAAGTTCATGGTTGCATTGAATTCTCACAATACTTCCAGATCAGAGCGGATTGCCCGGGGGGGCAGACTCTGTATCATTTAAAACAATATTCCAGCATATAATTTCGTTCAAATCGAGAGTCACGCGGCGCGCTCGAAAATTTTGACCCCGGCATTTTTTCTCGATTCATGGAGGAAACCGTGTCTAAGATGTAACTGAATATAACACTAAGGAACTGGGACAAGGAGGCTGCGCAGGCGATGAACGGCTGCGACCGCATCGACGATAGAGTAGAGGCGAGAATCAGGGGCGACTGGCGCGGTTGTGGTGACGGGAACCAAGACGCATGAGGTCGTGTTCGGTTCGGAAGGTGTCGGTGATCGCGGGAATGTCGTTTACGGCCACAGCGAGGCTCGAGGCGCGACAGCATCTAGGGAACATGTAGTTGGACTGCAGGGAACTCGCAGTAGGTACATATAGTTTACGGCTATTTTGAAAACGATAGACAATTTTCGTTTTCGAGCTGAGTTCGGGCCGCGCGGAGCCGGCTCCACAAACTGCCATTTCAACCATGTCTCTTGCTTTCTACATCGCTCTACCACCATCTCCCCCTTCGTCATGGCTCCTGGAAATCGCCGCCATATTTCTGTAGAGCAAAAACAACTCATTAGTTTGAACGGTTACGAGGTTGAACAAGCTGGAAGTACACTAAGTGCCAGCACATCTTGAGTGGGTTCGGCTAAACCAAGGCTAGTAGTGTCTTCCGCTGATGTCGACCTGGGTGGCTTAGTGAACAGCAACAGAGAACATGACCCCCGTCATGACATTGTGATAACTGGCGAATCTGTACCTGCCTTGACCTAGTCTTGCAATGAAGACTTCAGTGCTCTGCAGTTTTCTCCTGTGTCTCTGCATCTACAATCACGGATTAAGTTGGTCTCACATCCGCGCAGACTCGCGATCGTGCCGCACACACAGGTGAACTAACAGTTTTTTGTGTTGACATTCAATCGAAACTTGACTCAGCAATGTCATATTAGCCGGAAGAAGGGCTTCGGCTGAGAAACCGCGGCCCTGAGTGAATTTTTCAAGACAACGCGCGCTACAGGAAAGCTAAATAGAGTAATGAGGGTACGTGGTGGGTGGGTGAGACAAGAATGAATCTGGTGGAATTCAAGTCGATAATCCAGTACTAGCAGGGAACCCGTTGCAAACGCGCGGGGAATCTTTTGCTGTCTACAGGACATAAATACTAGTCTAGAGTAATTAAGGTACGAATTTAGTCTGTCAAGTACAGGAATGGGCGCAGGAATGAACGGCGGGGACCTGGTAACAAAGTGAGCCATGGGGCAGTGCGCGCACATGCAACTCGTACTCCAACAGACTCGGGCTCTGGGGACAGCGAGAATAGATGAGAAGTATAGGCTGAATTGCCCAGTACTTATAAACGCCTCGGCTGTCTCCCGGTGCCCGGCAGAACCCACAGCCACCGGGCAGGTGAAGGATTCAAGCTCTGGCGAGCTAATATCTCAGTAGTGACTCAAACCCTGGCGGGCGATTGCACTGGAAGAGGCTGAGGATTCAAGCTCCAGCGAGCGAATGCCTCACGAGTGATTCAAACCCGGCGGGCGAATGCACTTAGAGATTCAAACCCCGGCGGGCGAATGCACTGGAAGAAGCTGAGGACTCAAACCCCGGCGGGTGAATGCCTCACGAGTGACTCAAACCCCGGCGGGCGAATGCACTAGAAGGAGATGGATTCAACCCCGAGGGGGAATGCCTGAGGATTCAAGCTCCGGTGAGCGAATGCCTCGAGTACTGTAAGTAAATATTACAACAGAACAATTGATTTTGAATAAAGTTGGGTGCCGCTCCGTCGCGACAACTTCTCCGCATCTTTTCCAAGAGACTTCAGATACTTTTTTTGTTTCCAATGTCTTATTCGACGGCTTCTTCTTCAGTGGGTTTTCATTTGATTCGTCCCAATTTAACTGGTGAAGAAACGTTTGTCGTACTCGATAGAACTCATTCGATGCCGGGAGTCGCCGCCTCACTGTTCGTACATTGGGCCCATCGAGGCCCAATGCGAGCTCGTAGATGCGTACGCGGCGAGCTTTTGGTTCGCTCTCCTCCCTCTCACTGCTCACTGGCTGCCGATAATGTTCGGTTCTGGTACGGCAGATCATGGTTTCGAGATCCAAGAGTGTAGTACAAATATGTGTGATCTTTAGCATCCAACGTTCAGAGTTCAACTTTCCGACGACTGCTTGATCGACTGCAGGGCTCCTTTCCTCCGCTTTGCACAGAATTTCCGGAAATCTGGCAGCATATTGTATCTAGTTTGATTCAATCAACTTTCTCTCAACATATGATGTCCTCCAACAGTCCAGATTCGGCTCGCTCGCACTCGTGAAGGCATCAATGTTGCCAAATACCTTGCATCTTTGGTTCAGTCTTGCCCGTAATTCGATCAATGAAGTCGTACAATAAAGCAGGTCAGGCCTGGGGCATAACAACATTTTTTTCCTGACAGCGCGACTGCTAGAGCTGTTGGAACCCAAAATTGACTGTCATATTCCTGTCTTACACCGCTCGAATTCAGTTTCCTTCGCGTCACGGACAACCTCTTGCAGTGGTGCTATTCTGTGAAGTTATGTACACCACATAATTATTATTATTGACTACGATGAATGTGAAGTTTGTCTCGTATCATGATATCGGAGCGAAGCGGAGGTTTGACTTGTGATCTGAACGGCGGTGGCGCAGAGACCCGCATTCCGCCAGCACATGCAATTAAATTATTTCGGCCATTTTGGGCAGGTATAAGGGAGCATAACGAAGTTAAGGTTTAAAGAAGCGCCCATTGTGCTGACCCATTGTGCTGAGCTTCCACTGAGGGTCCCATCGGGCGATGATGAGGTCGCGTATGCGGCGCCTGCACGTTGTAAGTGAGAAGAGAAGGGAGGGGGGAGTAGGCAGTCGCCGCTTTGGCCGCCGCGTCCGCGAGCTCATTACCGATGGTCCCGATATGCACTGGAGTCCAGAGGTTGGTGATTTGGAGGTGAGGAGTGTCCTGTAGCGCACGACGAACAAGCTGTCGTACTTGATGAAACGGTATTGACCAGAATGTGGAGCCGTCGAAAGAATCCCGCTAAGACAGGCCTGGGAGTCTGATCCAATCAGCAGTCGGTCTCATTGCGTAAGAGCTCCCGACTCTCAATGAGACAATTGGGATCCGGATCGCCTTCCCCTGGGTGTTGCCTCACTTGCCCATCGTCAATCAAGAAAACAAGCGACTCAAGAAAACAAGCGACTCCTGCCCCTGCCGCCCACCACGACCCGCGCCCTGTGGGAGCAAGAGAAGACCAGGTTTATAGTTTGCGAACATGACGCAGTTGCAGTTGCTGTTATCAATCCCGTGGATGCAGGTGCTCGCGCACACCAGCCACTTTTCATGACCCTCTGTCCACTGCAACTCGTGGGCATCCCGGTCTTTCCATCCAGAGAAGGAAATGCACTGTGGTGGTTCATTGAAATTTTGAACCTCGTCCTAGTCGCGTTCATGAAAGACGCGATATTTCATCCAATTTTGGCATAGAATAGGTTGCCTGGCATGTGCCTACATATTTGTCTCCTCAGAGTTTTCAAATATGGTCAGAAACCCCGACAAGGGCGGGTCATTGCTACCAAAAACTACTGAGCCTACTGAGAGCTACTGGCCAAAGCCATTTTTCCTGATGTTGCCAATGTCAGGAAACGGGCTGCCAAGAACGAGCCTAAAAATAAATTTTTAGGACTCGTAACCCTCATCTACACTTACCTGAGTTTAGGGGCCTTACTGGGTACTCCAGAAGCTAAACGAACATTACGTGTAGTCGCCCAGATGGGGGCTGTGTAGTGATCTACACCGACAAGAGGCGTCCGATCTGCTAAGCGAGCCCACCATCAACTGCACGTGCCCGCAAGGCACCTTCCATATCGGGAGGTCCCCGTTTGGAACGCTGCATTTGATTCCGCTTCGTATGGACTCGATATCTTGTGTGGCGAGCTCTCAAGTGCTTGTAACATCCTGAACAACTTATTGGAACGTCCAGGAATTTTTGTGTGCCTTGAAACATGCAATAGAGTGTAAATGGGCAGTATTTACAGTGATTAACCATTAGACAATTTAAGACTGCATTTCGGAACTTCAGAGAGGTTTCTAGCTGGCAATATGCAAACTAATAGGGCACCGAAAGCACCGTAGAGGCCCTTAGAGCATCCATAAAGCTGGTGGCCATGTTTGGCTGCATCAACCTCCCGATATGGAAGGTGCCTTGCGGGCACGTGCAGTTGATGGTGGGCTCGCTAAGCAGATCGGACGCCTCTTGTACACCGACCTAACTCCATCTAGCACAACCTACAGCACCTAGCCTCAGCTGAGTCTAGGACGGGTCGGAACGCAGTGAATGGACGGCGCCGCAGTTGAACCGACAGGCAATGTGAAGCTGTGAAAAGTGGGAACGAGGCGGGATCGTCCCGGAGCGAAAATCGGCAAAGATTTTTGATTCGACATCGGACACATAACATCTTCCGAGATTGATATGTAAACCGCCTTCTGCGTGCACGTACGTCCAGTCTCCGCCAGTCGCTCGCAAGGTGCGACATTCGTGCCCAAAATCTATCTGCAGAGAAAAAAAATTGGGAATCAACCTGCACTCGACAGTTAATCCGGAACCCTGTTGCCGGTGATTGGTTAGACCCCCTGCGAGAGCTGGACCACCACTGGGGCACTGCACGTGGCGGCGAGTCGCGCCCAAGGTGCGACATTCATGCCAAAAATCTATGCGCGGAGAAAAAAAATCAGTAATCAACCTGCACTCGACGATTAATCCGGAACCGTGTCGCAAGTGATTAGTTAGACCCCCTGCGAGAGCGGGACCACCTCTATGGCACTGCGCGTGGTGCGAGTCGTGCGCAAGGTGCGACATTAGTGCCCAAAATCTATGCGCAGAGAAAAAAAAAATCAGTAATCATCTTGTACTCAACGGTTAATCCAGAACCGTGTCGCATGTGATTGGCTGGACCCCCTGCAAGAGCGGGACCACCCCTAGGGCACTGCGCGTGGCGCGAGTCGCGCGCAAGGTGCGAAATTCGTGCCCAAAAGCTATGTACAGAGAAAGAAATTCGGGAATCCCTTGACTATTTCAGCATTTCGACTACAACTTCTTCGCCCCTAAAGAGCTGAGGAAGAATGTCTTCCTGCACTGTGGAGGTAATCTTGGCGAAACAATGGGATAAAGCATCACCTTCGACCCAGTTCGAGCACCCAACAAAGTGCGCTTTGCCATTAGATTTACCTTAGATTGTATGAGTAGCCAGAGAGATAATCAAAGTGAACACAAGAATCCGTTGCATTTCAGGCCTTCTGTGCTCTGTGATCTGCATTGGTCTCCTCGCTCGCTGGACTTGGGCTGGACTTGGTGCTTCAGATGGCCTTGGACTCATCTCATCTATCTTTTTAGACTTTGGAAGTTTGGGGAATACGAGGCAGGTTCGCTCGGGATTATCAAGTGAGTTTTTACCCTACTTTCATTTCTCGTTCTTAACTCTTTCTTAGGACACCTAGGCCAATCCTCTTTCGCGTTCTATCAGTTCTTTAGTATGTTGGTGTCGTGTAGCGCTGCTGTGCGTTCACCGTTCTCTGTTGTGACATATTTCTGACCTGATTCTCATATAGATTCTTGCAATTGTTTTTATTGACATGCAAAGCTCTCATGGCTCTCGCAAAACGACCGAGGCACTGGGAAAAATTCCGAGGGGACAGTTCTAACTGAAATTTTGCTGGCTATCACGCCAGCCAGACACGGTCAATAACTGAGCTCAAATGTGCCCACACGGTGCAATTTGATGTGGGGCTTCAAAATTCGGCAATTTCCATCGAAGCCGGTGCTTGAATTGCAGGCTCTCCACTTGATGTGCAACTGCACAATTCGGCAATTTCTGCCAGAGCCGGCACTTGAATTGCAGTTGAAGGGAGCACTTGACGTATTTAAGGTTTGAACATGTGCCAGGCATCGAATTACCGTTTTGCGGCTCCGGTGAGCAACGATTGCAATGCACACATGACCAGACTGATTTCTCAACCAATTTTGCAAAATGTGGCTGTGCAGTCAGCCCGGCACGTGCATTATAATGTATTTTGGCCGTTTTGGGCAGGTATGAGATTGGTATGGGGTGAGAGATATTATAAGTAAGTAAAGTAATCTATTTAATAGGTGATAAGAAAAAGAAAAAGAGGCAACTCAACTAAAGCAATGGGTTTGGGTGACGAAGTTGATGAGCGGTTTGAGGAGTTTAGGGTGATTTAGCAGTGTACGGACGTCGACGGCGCCCGGGACACCCGCATTATACGACGCAAGCTGAAGCGTGGGACGCAGGTGCTCCCATGCCAGGCAGTGGAGGAGGTAGTGGGCTCGAGTCTCCTTGGCTGCTCCACAGTTCAATTTCCAGGACAGGTGTCGCACATTTTGCCGGCTTGAATTCAAACTCTAATATTAGTAATAGAGGCCTACCCTGGTCGGGACCTCGCGGTAACCAACAGACTTCAACAAGCCGAGGCACGAGGTCCCAATTGTGGAAGCGTCTGGCTAGGAGAGACTAGTCAGTTTGGTGGATAAGAGGGGATCGAACCTAGGGAAATTTACACATTATACGGGTAGGCGAATACAAGTGAATTGAACTGGAGCGGATTCATGCGATGCACAGGTACGGTATAGTATATTACAGAGGAATTCGACCCGAAGATCACGATAATGATACCGGCGAATACGGGGGAGTGCAAATCGAGGAACTGAACCCAAGAAATTTGCGCATCCTACGGAAAATAACACCGGCGAATACGAGGGCAAGTAAATCGAGGAACGCGAATGGGCATAGTATGGTGGAATTCGGGCTTACTCAGCAAGCCGAAGTGCGCTGATGCGCCTCGGTTCGGATCTGGACTCACCGCCTCGGGCGCATTCTTTCTAGTTTATTCTCCCCGAGGTATCTTACTCAATATTTTAGTAATACATAGAAAGTTACTTACCGTAAAGGATAAAAGCTTTTGTAATTTGCTAGACAAATATCATTCTATTTTTTTCTCGACCTGCATTCGTTCTATCTTCTTCAGGCTCGGGAGGCTTACATAGCCAGCGCATCAATTGAATTGAAATGGACGCATGGCTCTGCTCGAGGTATTGCCGAGGGCATGACCGCGCCAAAACCGACCATTTTTCAATCGGAACTGGTGCGCTGGAAGGTCAGCGCAATTCTGAACACTTTACCATCCAAGCAATTTGCAATTTGCAGTTTTGTCTGGGTACACCTTCGTCCCTAACTCCCAGCCAGTCAAGTGGCGACGAGCTTCCGCTTTTTGAAAAACCACCGAGCCCGATTCAGCGTGCGCTTACACCACCCACAACTATCCTCCCCAAACCAGTGCCCCTGACTACGACTCGGACACGATGCCGATGGACGCTTGGGACGGCGACACGGACAAAATGTCCGTGCAAGACTTCTTGCGGGCCTTCCACAGGGATGTCAAGGTGACGACAAGCAGCGCGGATAAGGCCAAAGCCTTCAAACACTACCTCGCAGCAGACAGTGATGTTGACGTCTGGTTCCGAGCACTCCCAGCGGCAACGCGTGCGGATATGGACCTCATCGAGGCGGCAATCGAGGCGCAGTACCCATCGGAGGCTACGGTGCAGCCAACGGCGGCAGAGTACGGCACAATGCTCCTGAAGTGTCGGCTGACGATGGAGGAGCTTGGGACAAAAACAAAGGCCGCAGATCGCGACGTCTGGGCGCACCACGTGTGGGGCAACAAGATGCTGCGCCTCGCGACAAAGGCGGGGGTTGCCGCAACTACCACGTACATCGAGCAAGTCCGCGTCGAGTTACCGAAGCCGCTGCGCACGAAGATCGCCAAAACCCACGCGGACTGGGCAACTTTTATCAAGGCCATACGGGATGTCGACACTGTAGAGCTCGAGCTCGATATGAAGGAGTGGAAGGAAGAGAAGGAGCAGCGGGACAACATCACGAAGATGCTAGAGCAGCGGCCAGCGCTGCAAGCGTCACCCACAGCGGGAATCCGCGCGCAGCTCACCAACGCGAGGATCAGTGCACCGGCACAAGGCCCCGCGCGCTGTGTGCCTACAACCCCACGGAATGCAGTGTGTTGGTCATTGGCAGGATGCAGTAGTTCCTCAGATTCATCCCCACCCAAGCTCTTCCTCCAATTGAAAACCCGCCTCTGCCTCTGGAACAGCCTAACAATCCTGGCCAACAGCAGCCTGATAATGCTGATGATGATCCTGATCCAGCTTTTCCAAATTTTGTAGCTATTGCAGATCTCCCAAAGTATGCAAGCCAGTAATTGAGGCTCAGGTTCGGTGTATCAGTCTGGGTCGAATGAACGAATTTGACATGCCCCAAGTGTGGTGCTCCTCATTGGGAGGCCGAGAAACCACGAAATCCACCCGAAATAATCTTTGCTTTAGGACGTGCTGTCTGGATGGTAAAATTGTGCTACCCTCCCCACCTCGCGATCTCCTTGAACTGTTCAATGGCGCAAGTCATTATTCAAAAAAAATATTCGAACCTATAATGCAGCTTTTGCTTTTGCTTCTTTGGGTGTTCCTGTAGACAAGACCGTTTGGATGGTCATGGACCATATGTGTTCAAGATTCAAGGGCACTATACCACAAAGTTGAGAGACCCAATTTACGCCCAACTTTACTTTTATTCCACTGAAGAGGCAAATGCGGGTCGGGAGCACCAGACACGCCAAATTCAGGCACTGTGAACCACGGAAATAGTGAATTTCACCCGGATTTTCACGTACTTATTGGGTAAAATTCACTGTAGAACTGGGTGAATTTCACGGTACAAAAGTGAATTTCACGGCAAAATGGGGTGAATATTTTCACGTACAATATGACCCTTTTCACGGTACTGTTTCACCCCATTTTTGAGTGAATTTTCACTGGTTTTCGTCGCAAAACCCAACCACACTCCTGCAAAAGAAAAGAACCACTTTCTTACTTCTCTAGTCAATGTTCTTACTTTCAACTCACTATTATTGTAGTATTTAAATTCGGCCAGGGGCATTGCTGCTTGGATTTTGGTTCTGAGTGTCATTATTGGTGCATCCTACTCTCAACAAGTGATTTGGGCATCCAGAACCACAATACAAGTGGACGGATTCAAAATCCAGACTTGAAACGGCGAAAAATGGGTGTTTTACCCAGTATTTAAATTCCGCCAAGGGCATTCCTGCTTGGATTTTGGTACTG
Organism: Mycena leptocephala; assembly: GCA_029378395.1. NCBI lineage: Eukaryota > Fungi > Basidiomycota > Agaricomycetes > Agaricales > Mycenaceae > Mycena > Mycena leptocephala. The sequence goes on from JARJLF010000296.1 coordinate 61,273, forward strand.
AGCATCATTATTGGTGCGTAGCCATCCAAGTAAGTGATATGGCTACCCAGAACTACAATCCAACTAGACGGATTCAAAATCCGGACTCAAAACGGTGAAGAATGGGGGTCTTACCCAGTATTTAAATTCCACCAAGGGCATTCCTGGTTGTATTTTGGTTCTGAATGTCATTATTGGGTCGTGGGAGTGCCAGAAAGTGATATGGGCACCCAACAGCAAAATCCAAGTAGACAGGATTAAAATCTGGACTCAAAATGGCCAAAAATAGGTGTTTTACCCAGAATTTAAATTCTGCCAAGGACATTCCTGATTGGATTTTGGTGCTGAGCATCATTTTTGGTGCGCACCAATCCCATAAAGTGATATGCGCACCGAACAGCAAAATTCAAGTAGACAGATTCAAAATCCGGACTCAAAATGGTGAAAAATGGCTGTTTTACCCAGAATTTAAATTCTGCCAAGAGCATTCCTTCTTGGATTTTGGTTCTGAGTGTCATTATTGGTTTGTACTGATTCCAGCAAGTGATATGGCCACACAGAACAAAAATCCAAGTAGTATAGGAGAAGAGTTCATTTGGTACCCAGGAGGTTGCAGGGAACTCGAGAACCGACTGAAACAGTATAAAGATCGAATTGTGATTGCGAACAGATTTCAGTCGCGCACTGATTCCCTCACCTCAATTCATGCACTTTCCCTGCTGCAATTGGGCCTGAGCAAGTACACCACATTTGAGACAACTTTGGTTTTTGACTGACTTTTATTTTTATTGAAGTACGTTGGTCTTTAACTACAGTGAGGGAAATTTCATTCTACAGTCTCGAGTTCGCAAAATGTTCACTGTTAATTTTTCAGGAATTTAGAGAGCTTGGACGAAGAGGTACAATTTAAATGGTGTGTAATTTCGGTCGCGAACTGATCTGAGATTTGCAATCCATTCCAAACTTTGATAGGTGATCGCTCTTGCTCTCGCTCTCTCTCACTCGACACCTCACTACCTTCGCACCTCCCTCAGCACATGCCCACAGAATGACCACCACTTGATCCTGAAACCAAGCAAGACTATTGCCAATTAACTCGCAAGCACTACAATAAAAAGTAAGTGCTCCATTGAGTTGATTCTTCTCAGGCATGCGTCGATGTGAGTATTTCTTTACAGAATTGTGGAAAAGCGCCGTGCCGACAGATTCAGTGGTTGAAGAATCACAACTGCTGGTCCCCGTCCCTCCAGCTCAAGGGCTGCCATGCAGCCGACTACTTTCAATATAAAGGGATTAAGCTTATAAGTAAGTACCGTGAGAAGGCTGCCGACAGAGCGATATCAAGACAGGTGTGTGGCCCAATATTTTAACGGCAACCCACATCTCTCACCTCATTGCAGGCAGTGCCAGCAGCCCAGGATGGTTGGGCTCTGCTGCGCCACCGCTGCCGCCGAATGATAGCTCGGATTCCGCAACTCGAACATGTCCTACAATCCCTTCGATTTTTAAGGGGATCGACTTGCTAGCGAGGACAACTGTGCCCACGGAGGTAGGCGTCGGAATTCAAGTACGGGCGTCAGCGCATTGAACGGCATCCAAACCCTCACACCTCCTCTTTCAACCCGAGTACTGCGGGATCGATGTCGCTTACTCAGGCCGCACAGTGACGAGGATGAGATACGTGGGCCCCGTGCCGACACGAACAAGGGCAACCTCATTGTCGCAGACGCCGAGACACAGCCCACACGCAGGGAAGGAAGAAGACTGCTTTGAAGCGGCGGGCGCAGGTGTAAGTTGCGTGCATGAGGGATGCCTTCTGATCCTGGCCACCACCATCAAAACCCGCCGAGGGGTTCGCCACCTCGCACGGCGGGTACGGTGCACCCCAGACCCTGCGACGAGACCCCTCCGAGCTCGGACTCATCCCCCGAGCGTTCTGGACGCCCCCTTGTCACAAAAAGCCCCCACACCGGCCGTGTTCTGAAGAGATCGAAGCACCACAATCCTGTGGAGCCTCTTCGGTACACCACCACCGACCACGCACCTACGCCGCTCCCTGCGGACCTCTCCACGGAGGAGTCTGCTCTGGAGCCCCCGCCCTCGCCGCCCGTTACCACCTGGAAATGGGAGACGCCCGAGTAGAAGCTGGTGGCAGAGATCAGCGAACATTTGGCCCAGGCTTACTACCTGCTCGAGACCCATTGGGAAGACCATTTCGATGGATCCCATCTACTTCGCCAGGTACTTGGCATGCACAGAGGTCGCAACTTGCCAGGTTGCGACGTCGTAGCTGTTCCTCGGCTGTTTCGCGACTGCTTACGGTCCCACCACTGCGAACGAGCACATCGTGTGGGTCGTGCAGATTGGCGGCGACTCGCGATCTAAGAAGACGTTAGAGCAAGGGCACTGCCAACCAGCCACTTACTCAAGCTCTTCCAAGGAATAAAAGGCAGTGCACTCGCTGACACTCATGGAATTCTCCGAAACGTCCTCGTCCACTGGAGTCGTGGCCACGGTGCCGCAGATCCTACCACCCACGACAAAAACGCGCCATTCCCCGAGTCTCCGGAGGGGTTCTACCACGTCCTGTTCTACCGGTCGAAGCCCACTTTCAAAGTAGGTGGTAGCATGAATAGCTGCGGCTCATTCATCTGTAGCGCTCCAGTGTTACGATGGCTACATGCAAGGAGTATGTAATCCGCCATATCTTTGACTGAGAGCTCCATTGTGCCCGAGAGATTCTAGCAAAGGGTATGTATTGATCAGTTGGGTGCCAATTAGTGATATTCAAACTACCAATCAAGTGTGGATACAAGATTTGTTGCTCTACCAGATCGAGCGAATATTGAATATTGAACTTGTTTTTGTTTCAAATTTGTTAGCGTGCATCAATCAGCACAAGAGAATAGTACGCCACCAAAGTGCCGACACGCTGACCCCAGCTGGCACGGTCACCCGACAGACGCGTGCCACGAAAGCTGTCTGGTTCACAACCAGCTGGCGGCCATGAGTTCTCCAGCCTATTCTCCAGCTGTAACCCACCTGATCAGCCTTCTATTCCAAAACCAAACACAGCTATTGGAAAACCAAACACTGGGCACTCCATTCCAAAACCAAACACATCTATTGGAAAACCGAACACGAGGCATTCTATTCCGAAACCAAACACAGCTATTAGAAAGCCAAACATGGGGCACTCTATTTCAAAGCCAAACAGAGCTATTGGAAAACCAAACACTGGGCACTCTATTCCAAAACCAAACCCAGCTATTCCAAAGCAAAACACACACCTCTTGGTTGAAATAGTACAGTATTTCGACCGTGTGGCGTGGTTGGCAGCGGCTAGCATAAGTAGTTTGGCTGTATTAGGTTCGGACAGCTGTCATCGGCAATATATCTGGGTTTCCTGCTTCCACCCTCCCGCTGCGAGCCCCGCTGGTTCATAACATGTGTAGCGCGCTCCGCGGCAGAGCCCACTAACTCTTAGCTTATCCATGGAAATAAATCCAAACACTTTAAATAGCTTGCAAAATCGATTCAATCGTCGTACTTGCTAGGTAACTGCAGTTGACACAGTGCAGCCAAGGTGCGAAATAAGGATGCACACCGTCCCGTTTACGGCGACGGCCGTAAATTTCGAAACCCGAGACGGCAACGGGCCGCTATTTTGGCAGCCGTCTATTTGGAATTAAAGGCCATGGGACCGGGGCGGGACGGTAAAAAAGACGGTCGTTAGCGGGCAGACGGCACCAAGATTTACTAACCTTTATTCCTGGGATCTGTGGAGGTTCAAAACTACTTTCAATCGATGCAATGGAGCAGTGAAAGTACAGTATATTGCGAAATCTGACGACAAGAAAAGGTTACGAAGACACATGTGTTACAATTTGGAATCGGCGAGCGTACGTCAAAGTCGTTCTGTGCTGCTTTGAGGAAGATGTGGGGACGCATCTGGATTCTGGAGTACAGAGGCTTGAGACATGCGATGAGGTCAAGGTTATCCGTGGTTTGTAAGGACCATCGGCAGTACACAAGCTCGGTTGCGAATTTTTCGGTGGGTCGCATGGACATCTGACCCTAAAGAGCTGACAGTTTGAATTGCCGATACCCAATTTTACAGCATCGGGAACGTGTTGGTCAGTGTATGGTAGTGTATGGTGAGCCGGCAGCCGCGTCGGTGCCTTGATAGCGATGTTAGCGACCTAACCACAGCTACCCACCCGCATGATTGCTTTTTTTCTATGGCCGTCAACGGCCGCCGCGAGACGGGTATGTACGGCAAATTTAACCGCCCCGTCTTTTTCACCTCCGGGACCCATGACGGGACGGGGCCGTCCCCGTTAACGGGCGCCCGTACCCGTAAATACGGCGACGGTGTGCATCCCTAGTGCGAAAGGGAAGGTAGAGGTGGGAAGCAAAGGGTAAGAAAAATAAAGTCCAATCAGTTCTGGTCGACACATGAGGGTGAAACTTAGAGCAGGAAACCGCCAGCGGGGCCTTTTTCTCCGCTCAATTTCATGTTTTTCCTCCATTTTTTTTACTGACCCACTTGACCCACAGAAACATTGGCACTGACAAGTGACGAGCACCTACGAGTATTTACGAGCGCTTGTCAGTTCCGATGGTTTTTGGGGGTGGTGGCGGCCGAAGACAGAGGGTGTGACGTGACGTACACGTGGTGTTACAGACCGCGGACTAACGTCGCGAAACACTGGTTGGGTTGAAGTGCGTGGTTCATTTTTCAGCTTAACTGAGCTTCTGTCAGGATCAATAGATTGGTTGCGACCACGCGGTTCCAATACGCCTCGCTTCAAATCCCTTACCCGCTGGATTTTCGTTGAGTGGCCGAGAGGCGACTCGCGAGGAGAGTGGTTGAAGTGTAGTTCATTTGCTGGTGCGAGCTTCTTTTTCTCTTTAATTTTTTTTTTACCTTGGCTGACTTGTTTTCGTGCCAATATAACCTTTGGTTGGATTCATTACCACTCGGGTAAGGTTCACATTCGATCCTCTTATTTTTGTGATAGATATTCGGGTTTCTGCAAGCGCGAAATTATTGTCAGGCGACCGTCTTTATGCTCGTTTCACTTCAGAAGTCAGAAGTGTGGTTGTTTTTCGTTTGAATCCACCGGTGTTTCATCTGTATTCATTTTCACCTTGTTTGGCCATTGTTTCTGCGCTAGATCCGATACGTTGACCGAATTGCAAGTCAAGTTCAATTTGGGTTGAATTGCTAGTGCGATTCTCAACTGAGTTGTTTCTTGGCAACAGGCTTATGGCACATGTACTGTCCAATAAATAAGATTTCATCTGAAAGGAGAATATTTGGTTCCAAACGACACTTTTTGCAGAAAAAAGTTGAAATGATACAGGGTCTCCAACAAAACCCTTGAAATGACGATGTAGGGGAAATATCTGAAATGACAATCTTTCTGGATCGTGCAATGGCGGACATGGACCATATTTTTCTGGACACACTTTGGGCTACTCAGGGTATCCGCACGATGCGCAGGGGGATCTCACCGTCGACGGCACTTGGATGCGCTGGTGTTTTGTTGCACATGGACCATCGGGCTGGACTCCGTGATCCCCGATTATCTCCGGTTGGTTTGGCGGTTCCTCGCTTAGCGTTTGCTGGACGGGTTGGCGTCATTCTTAAGCACTTCACGGATTCTGCGGCGGCTCGGACCTGGATCATATTTTATTTTGGCCGTTTACTACTCGAGGGTTGGAACCGGGCTCGATTTCCTGTTCTATTATCTCTGGTCGGGGTCGCTTGGCGTTCGGCTACAAATGCCGTTTCCTCGACGGTGTTTCCTTGACAGCTTTCCGAAATTTACTGCTGCGCTTGTCCGGGAGCGTTGACACCGAGACGCCTTAGCACATTCGGTGTTGGAATTGCATCGCACAGCCTTTGCCTCATATACTGGGCTGTTCGCCCTTTCTTCCCAAAAGTCCTTGGGTCTGTTTCTTTGGAAGCAGATGGTATGCATGCATCTGCAAAGGGAAAGCCATACGACAGCCTTCTGTGAACTGGTGGACACTGGGGATTTATACCTGGGAGGGGAGAACTCCTCCCGCACACCAGCTACTTAGCTAGTGGTCAGGTCCCACAGGGTTTTATCCAGAGGTCCTGCCACTCAAACGGCCAGCCAGTTCACGGTTTGCCAGGGTCTTGTATGTACGGCCCCCTGGAATGATGTTGTGCTCAGTTGGCATGTTGTAGGATTCTGTAAGGATAACCACCCATACAGTACTACTTGTTTGTCTTCCGTAAACTTGTTGTTCAGCCTGTGGACCATGCGAGTATAATATACCCCCCCCCCCCCCCCCCCCCCCCCCCCTCAATGGCCTCAAAAAAGTGGAAGATGACACTGTTCTCCGGCTATGCAAGTACTCACAAGTGTAATGAATTTATTGTGTCAACTTGTTGAATTCGTGTGGTAGGTTCGGCAGCCACCGCATCAACGTTTTGATCAATATAATCAGTTCGGAATCGCGGGCCGAACGGGCATGAACCATGCTCGCGTCTGCAAACAGAGGCAGAATCTATTATCTTCCTAATTTTGAGTTCTAGCAGAGCAGTATTATATAGATGCAGGGAACTGAACAATCATTCCCAGGTGGAAATTACAACAGGTGGAATGCGCCGTGCGGGATCAAGTAATTAGTTGACGGGTAAAGAGTGATGGCGGGCGGCCTATACCCACGGTTGACCGAGGTTCGGGCAGGAGCCAGTCCTGAGCAATGCCTTCACATGTTTTCTAACCATGTGTCATTTCAATTTTTTTTGAGAAGTCCACTCATTTAACATTTTTTGAAGGACAGATGTTGTTTCAACTTTTTCAGCGAGTCTCTATTTATTGGACAGTATATAGCCCACACAGGCTCTTTGTTTCAATTGTCTACCACTCATGTAACGTGCCTTTCAATTTTACTAACCTCCGGTTGTTTTTTATGATACAGTCTCAATTTCTGTCAGATGGCCGTTATGCTCAGCTAACAACTTCAATATTAGTGGGATACCTGATTTTGCAAACTGGCATGTGGCCTGCAATTATGAGCGCTACGCCTTCGAACGTCCCGCACTCCTCGTCCCAGACTCAGCTCGCGCACTTCAACTTGAATTGACTCGAGAAGACGTCGACTCGATTCAGCGCTGCTCCTGGTCTTCACCGATGTGCAATGTAGTCCATCCACAAATGCTGTACTATTTCAGCGGTAAGGTTCAGTCACAGGCCACAACGCCGGTTGAACTGAACCTATTTCAATTTTGGTCATGGTCACAAGGCCCTGAGACCCGCGTTTTTCAACAAAAAACGTCGGCAAATTCCGAAAAATCGTCCAAAAAAGGAAATTGAACCTATCAAAACTTGAAATTAAGAGGTTAAAAGTCACGCCCCCTGAACCTACGGTTGAAATAGTGCAGCAAAGTCCATTCACCTCACCTCGACAGCACTTCACGTCATTCCGCGTGTTCGGACCGTGCCGTGTAATAATACCTACCTACCTACCGCCGATTTGGCGGCTCCGAACTCGCCATCTCCACATCCGCATCTCCCGCCTTCGATTCAATCGCCATCTCTACCTCCACGGACTGAGCCCGGGCGTTATCACTTCCCATTGGATCGTCTACACCCCCAGCATTGTCAAATGCGTGACCTTCCCAGAAAGCCTCATTTTTCAATAGGGCATGGTCCCAGCGCCAGCCAGTACAATTCTGAGCAGTTTTGCCTGCGAGAACGCAGAAATCCGTGCAGATTTGCGTCCACTGCGAGGACAGCATTGCTTAGCATCGCCAACTGCGTGACCTGGACATCACGACACATTTCTCATTCGGTAAGATCGCGGAAGTTCCGCCGAGTACGGTGTGATCCCACAACACAAACATCTGAATAGACGGCCTTGCTTGAAATTGCGCTGGCTATCACCCGGCAATTCAAACTGGTACCGGTGTTCTCTTGTCCCCCGTTCGTCATCTTAGATACCTGAGGGGTTTAACAGATAACCACAACCAATGGTGTACTCCTGGTGGAGTTGTGCCTCAAACAATTGTCTCATTGTCTATACTCAGCGTCTATAAGTGTCTATACCGGAGCATATCAGGTACTGAACCTGTGACCTTTACCCTTTAATTATCCTAACTTCTGGCTAGAAAAGGCCAAACAATAATGGCACGACGTTGCCGCGAACTCATTCAACCCTAGGTGAGTGGTACTGGAGGTTTTTGAGTATTAAGTATACATCACAATATCTCCTCAGCTAAATCGGCGGAGGAACTGAGTCCGTATTTACACCTCATCTTAGCCTGACTTCCTCATGCATATCGCAGGGAGCAGTGGCCTTGTTGACCAAGGTAAGTTAGATGCGCTCCCCCCGGAGTCAGGTGGCGTCTCCGTCGGAGAAACCCGAGACGAGTTGACGCGGAAATCGGTTCAAACCCCGCCAACGCTATTCCCGCTCTAGGACAAATTCCACAATTCTTTTTAGGTGCTGATATTCAGGGGGGGCGTGTAATAAGTCTTCTCGCCAACTTTTAGCAAATTTAACCCAGAAGCAATCGGGCGGCAGGGCGAACAATGTGTGCTTGACACGGAAATCGAGTGAAACGCCGCCAACGCTATTAACATTCGTGCTCAAGGACAAATTCCGCAATTTTTTTTAGGTGCTGAGATCCTGGGTGGGCGTCCAACACGCCCTCTCGCCAACTTTTAGAAAATTTAACCCAGAAGCGATCGGGCGGCAGGGCGAACAATGTTTGCTTGACAAGGAAATTTGTCGAAACGACGCCAAAGCGATTGCTGCTCTCGAAGAAATTCCACAATTCTTTTTAGGTGCTTAGATCCTGGGTGGGCGTCCAATACGTCCTCTCGCCAACTTTCCGCAAATTTAACCCAGAAGCCGGCGGGCGGCAGGGCGAACAATGGTTGCTTGACACGGAAATTTGTCGAAACGACACCAACGCGATTGCTGCTTTAGGAGAAATTCCACAATTCTTTTTAGATGCTGAAATTCTGGGTGGGCGTCCAATACGTCCTCTCGCCAACTTTCAGCAAATTTAACCCAGAAACAATCGAGCGGCAGGGCGAACAATGTTTGCTTGACAAGGAAATCTGTCGAAACGACGCCAACGCGATTGATGCTTTAGGAGAAATTCTACAATTCTTTGTAGGTGCTGAGATCCTGGGTGGGCGTCCAATACGTCCTCTCGCCAACTTTCCGCAAATTTAACCCAGAAGCAGGCAGGCGGCAGGATGACCAATGTTTGGTTGACACGGAAATCGGTTGAAAAGTTGTTCACGTTGTTCCGACTCTAAAATCGATCCCATAATTCTTTTGAGGTGCCGGGATCCGGAGTGGGCGCATTGACCAGGACCCTCGATTCCGCATAAATTGCCTCAGGAAACGGGCACGGGAGTCAGAATGGGAATGGGCGTGGGGGTGGGGCGGAATGCAGCTCATTTGGTGCATTTCAACACTATTCAAAAATATACATACAAAAGTTTTTTTTCAGCCTCCTGGTTGAAAAGGCGCGCCCGGGAAGTGTCCAAACTTTGCGAGGCGGGAGGCTTGTACATACATACATACATCGAAGCGGCGTATTTTCGGATCGCAGGAAGGAGGTCAGTTGAGTAGCGGAGTTTAAAAAGACTTCAGACGGACGGAAAGGCTGAATTGTCGGATTTGTCAAAATGCAGAAGGTCAGAATGCATAAACGCTCATATCGCACAAAATAGTCGGGGATTTAGATCCACCTAACACCCTTTGCTCACTGTAAAGGTATGTTCATAATATTGCTCATAATGCATCCGATTTGGACATCTACCGACGCTATGTATTATGAGCGATCCGACTGTACATCGAAGCGACGTTTTTTCGGATAGCAGGAAAGAGGTCAACTCCCTGAGGCTCCCCAGATCCTCAGAAAATCAAAATCTTCACCCCAGGATCGAGACTATTTTGGGCGCATTTGATGCTCGGCCCGATCCGGATCTCACGGTTTACCTTGAGTGCTGAATATTATCACACACTTTCCACTGGGTCAAATTCGATGCAACCCGCTCTGCCGTGAATAGTACCATGGCAATAACCTATGATATCTCTGGGACGGGCCTCCTCAAGTAAGAGGGACTGCAGGTATAAGTGTATTTTTCCTGGCTCAAACAAACAAATTTTTGTGAGAACGCTGCGAGCACTTGAACAATAGGATGGGGGCCTGATGTTCAAGTGTACGATGGCCCCACCGTTTTTCAGAAGGAGTGAGAAATGGAATTGCAAGCTTAAATTCAAGCAAACTTTGCCCTAAGTCTGTGAAGCAAAATTACCTAATGCAAAAGCAGGGAGGCAAAATATGGGCCTGCAATTATTTCTCCTGAGGTCTACACTCAAAACTACCCAGAATACAATACAACATCATAGGATTTGACCCGGTGGTTGTCGAGATCCATAAAGAGCGGACCGGAAGTAGATGCTGAGCGGACCGGAAAGGATTGCCGAACGGACCGCAATTTGATACCGCCAGGACAGAATATTGATGGCTGGTGAACAGAAATGTCTTGGGGGCTGAACATCATCGGCTTGGGCGGTGGACGGAAATGTTATAGCCAGGACAGAAATGTGATATCGGAGGACATTAATAGTACACGCCATCTTGATCTTGGCGAGGTTGTTGTGATCGCCGGCATCGCCTCTGATCGCGCTCCCACCTGGGTCAGTGGTAGTTGCGGGACATCTCCTAGAAAATTATGCTAGCACTCGAGTATTGTACTATTTCGACCACTTGTTCAGGTGACGGTGACTAGGGCCTCCGCCCGTGACCGTTGCGAAGGTTCGACGACACCCGTCGAACGGGTGCCGTGCCCGTCCCATCGGGAAATTTTTAGCTCTTCCAACGGCCCGTTGAACAACGGCCGTGACGGCCGTTTCCACGGGTGATCTGACTGAGGGTTCAAACTGAACATTTTAGTCATTATTCTGTGCATGGATGTCATCCAGCTTGAAAGACCTACCTTTTAAATGCGCTACTACATTTTTTCGGGCTGAAATCCGAGGACAAATCTGTTCTGTTGTGATATTCGGCAAGGCCCGCAGATGATTGCCGAAGTTCAACCCCCAGCGGTTGCGCGCGGCCCCGTTGGCAGAGGTTCTAACCTGGGTCTATGTTGGTCTACGTCGGCCGACCCTAGTAGGCAGAGTCTGCCCCGAGTCTGCCTACTGGGGTCGGCCAACGTAGGCAGACGTAAACCGAGGTACACCACCTTTGCCTACCGGGCCACGGAATGCAGTGAAGGGGGGTATTAGGGGGGGAATACGCGCTACTAGTTTGTTTTTGTTCGCCCCTCTTGTTTTTCGCTGGAATAACCGTTTTCTCCGGGCTTCCACCTCCAAATTCTCTCCATATAGCTGGAGATGGCTTTTCGTTTGTCCATGACAAGCCAAATGCACCCAGGAGCAATCCTGTAGTTGAATTTTCACAGCATCCACTGTTGCCTGTCTTCCCGTAAGGCATTGAACATATGGCTGTTTGACGATACACACAATTTTCTTGACTTCTGGCTCCACCCCTTTCAGAGAATTACTTCTCGAAGAGTCAGTATGGGTAACTCCAACAACAGCTAATTTGGGTGGAGCGCTCGATGGTTTAGGAATCAAGAAGAGATCCCAGAGTGGGTGTATAAGAATGAATGAATTAATCTGTGGGGGAACATGCATGCAGTCAATGTCGGGGAGCTCGGTACCAAGATCAAAGTCCCAGCTCTCGGAGTCATCGCGGTCGGGATGGGTGTGGTCCGTGTGGATGTGGTCGTGTGAATGGTGAGTGTGGTCATCGGCAAGAATCCGTGAAATGAGGGGAGGCTGCGGTGCCGGCACGGGGTCTCCTTCAATAGGAACCTCTTCCATGTATGTTTTTCATCTCTGGGCACCTTTCTGTTCATTCTCATCGCGGGCGTTTTTGGCTTTCGATATCTCAGGCATAATAGATGCGTGATTGTGGCCTCAGACACGTGAAAAACGCGCTCCAGAGACGAAGAAAACGAGAAGCGAGATGTGGCTGTGCTGCACAGCCGCCGGCCAAATCTGCGAGGATCATTTCCCACAAACGCGCCGTTCCATCCAAAAAGTCGTCAGCAACATGAAAAAAAAAATGGGTTTATATTTTCTATGAAAGTTCAGAACAAGTGCACCTAAAATCAATTTGAAACCTAGGGGATACTCTGGAGGTACTATTACCACTGCTAAGCACAAATTCATGATCAAGTGCTTCCGGCGTTCTCCCATGTCGGGTTTGATCGCGCAACAATTTTTGCTTATACTCGCACTATTCAAAAGTGATGGACGGTGGTCGTTCTCACTACTCTGGCCACCAAATCGCACCAAATAACTTATGAAGTGAAAATATGAGTAAATAGAAGACATTTGGATATGTTATCTGACTTGCTGGGAGGCTAGCCAGCAAAATTTCGGTTCAAACTGTCCGGAGCTCAGGCCCCTCCATGTCAATCCAAACAAATGCAGGCTGTCACCAAACAAATGCAGGCCATCACCACACAATGTGCCGAGATTTTGCACCAAAACAGTATTTTGGCCACTGTGCAATCATTTCAAGCCAGATTTTGACAGGGTCTTGCTGGGAGGGTAGCCAGCAAAATTTGGGTTCACACTGTCGCTTCAGATTTATTTTGACGGCCCTGGTGCTTTTGAGAAGGAACTCAGGGCTCTCCATGCCAATCCAAACAAATGCAGGCCGTCACCAAACAATGTGCTGAGATTTTGCACCAAAACAGTATTTTGACCACTGCAATCATTTCAAGCCAGATTTTGATGGGGCCTTGCTGGGAGGATAGCCAGCAAAATTTGGGTTCAAACAGTCGCTTCAAATTTATTTTGATGGCCCTGGTGCTTTTGAGAAGGAGCTCAGGGCTCTCCATGCCAATCCAAACAAATGCAGGCTGTCACCAAACAATGTGCCGAGATTTTGCACCAAAACAGTATTTTGGCCACTGTGCAATCATTTCAAGCCGGATTTTGATGGGGTCTTGCTGGGAGGATAGCCAGGGAAATTTGGGTTCAAAGTGTCGCTTGAGATTTATTTTGACGGCCCTGGTGCTTTTGAAAAGGAGCTCAGGGCTCTCCATGCCAATCCAAACAAATGCAGGCTGTCACCAAACAATGTGCCAAGATTTTGCACCAAACAAGTGTTTTGACCACTATGCAATCATTTCAAGGCAGATTTTGATGGGGTCTTGCTGGGAGGATAGCCAGGGAAATTTGGGTTCAAACTGTTGCTTCAGATTTATTTAGACAGCCCTGGTGCTTTTACAAATGCACCAAAAAAGGGTTTTTGCTTCAGATTTATTTTGACGGCCCTGGTGCTTTTGAAAAGGAGCTCAGGGCTCTCCATTCCAAGCCGAACAAATGCAGGCTGTCACCAACCAAATGCACCAGAAAAGTGTTTTGACCACTATGCAATCATTTCAAGCCGGATTTTGATGGGGTCTTGCTGGGAGGATAGCCAGTGAAATTTGGGCTCAAACTGTCGCTTCAGATTTATTTTGACGGCCCTGGTGCTTTTGAAAAGGAGCTCAGGGCTCTCCATATCAATCCAAACAAATGCACCAAAGTGTTTTGACCACTATGCAATCATTTCAAGCCAGATTTTGACAGGGTCTTGCTGGGAGGGTAGCCAGCAAAATTTGGGTTCACACTGTCGCTTCAGATTTATTTTGACGGCCCTGGTGCTTTTGAGAAGGAACTCAGGGCTCTCCATGCCAATCCAAACAAATGCAGGCCGTCACCAAACAATGTGCTGAGATTTTGCACCAAAACAGTATTTTGACCACTGCAATCATTTCAAGCCAGATTTTGATGGGGCCTTGCTGGGAGGATAGCCAGGGAAATTTGGGTTCAAACTGTTGCTTCAGATTTATTTAGACAGCCCTGGTGCTTTTACAAATGCACCAAAAAAGGGTTTTTGCTTCAGATTTATTTTGACGGCCCTGGTGCTTTTGAAAAGGAGCTCAGGGCTCTCCATGTCAATCCAAACAAATGCACCAAAGTGTTTTGACCACTATGCAATCATTTCAAGCCGGATTTTGACAGGGCCTTGCTGGGAGGATAGCCAGTGAAATTTGGGTTCAAACTGTCGCTTCAGATTTATTTTGACGGCCCTGGTGCTTTTGAAAAGGAGCTCAGGGCTCTCCATGTCAATCCAAACAAATGCACCAAAGTGTTTTGACCACTATGCAATCATTTCAAGCCGGATTTTGACAGGGCCTTGTTGGGAGGATAGCCAGGGAAATTTGGGTTCAAACTGTCTCTTCAGATTTATTTTGATGGCCCTGGTGCTTTTGAAAAGGAGCTCAGGGCTCTCCATGTCAATCCAAATAAATGCAGGCTGTCACCAAACAAATGCACCAAAAACGTGTTTTGACCACTATGCAATCATTTCAAGCCGGATTTTGAGGGGGTCCTGCTGGGAGGATAGCCAGGGAAATTTGGGTTCAAACTGTCTCTTCAGATTTATTTTGATGGCCCTGGTGCTTTTGAAAAGGAGCTCAGGGCTCTCCATGCCAGTCCAAACAAATGCAGGCCGTCACCAAACAATGTGTCGAGATTTTGCACCAAACAAGTGTTTTGGCCACTGTGCAATCATTTCAAGCCGGATTTTGATGGGGTCTTGCTAGGCTGTCACCAAACAAATGCACCAAAAAAGTGTTTTGACCACTATGCAATCATTTCAAGCCGGATTTTGACAGGGCCTTGTTGGGAGGATAGCCAGGGAAATTTGGGTTCAAACTGTCTCTTCAGATTTAATTTGATGGCCCTGGTGCTTTTGAAAAGGAGCTCAGGGCTCTCCATGTCAATCCAAATAAATGCAGGCAAGACCCTGTCAAAATCTGGCTTGAAATGATTGCACAGTGGCCAAAGTACTGTTTTGGTGCAAAATCTCGGCACATTGTTTGGTGACAGCCTGCATTTGTTTGGATTGGCATGGAGAGCCCTGAGCTCCTTTTCAAAAGCACCAGGGCCGATTGCCCAAGTGAGTGGAAGCTCGAGAATAGATCCTGCCTTTGTGTAGGTGTAATGTGTGTGCTCGCGATCTTTACCCGGTTTCGGCGCTTCTTCATCCCGAAAGTTTCGGTGAGTAAAGGTAAGATCGAAAAGCCGCTTGAATTCCGGAATGACCTGCGGGCAATCTTATCTGCCTAGCCACCGTTGAATGTTGGAGCCCCGCATCCAGTATGGTGCCCTCAAGTTCCCCTAAATATACATCAATCATTGGGCGTTGTACGAACCCCATGTATGTCCTTACCCTTACCTCCAATATGCAACACATCATTGTCCTGAGCGCTCTTTCTGTTTCCTTTTAATCCTGGAGTTATTAATTCTACAAGGTGTAAGCCCTATGCCCACGTCAGGGGGCAGGTTCGCCGGATGTCATGATCAAAGCTGCTCTGCCACACCTCGCGCCCCTATGTCAGCTTACGAGGCATTCTTTCCCGAACCTGGTGAAAATACCAGGAACTGACTGCATTCAATGGAGAAAAATGTCTCAAACTTGGGTATCCAAGGACTTTTCCCGTCTACGACGCCAAGATGACCACAACACAGCCCGTGCTTCCAGAGCACAGGCAACCATAATCATTTCAAGAACATCAACATGAATTCTAAACAACGTCTCTCAACCGCTGGTGTCAATCGACACCCTCCAACTTGATTCTGCGGTAATTGACCTGTCGAGCGGTGAGTCGACAAATTCGGATACTTGGAACGTAGTTTCCCCACCATTTATGAGCATCTGTTGAATCCGTCGTTGAACCCACTGTTGAATCCTTCATTGAATGCATTGGCGAGGCCCCCAGTGCACTGCAACTGCCGTGCTTCTCTAACGATATCCAATCGGCCGTTCAGGGAGAAGATATCATCGTACTCGCGCTTGCTGTTGCCAGAGGCGGCGTTGCAACCCGCAGCGACACCATCCTCGAAGCCCAAGTTGAAGCAGTCGTTGAAAACGGATCTTTCCGCTCTGTGGGTCAGAGTCAGGAAGACTAGGAAGAAAAAAAGATGGTTGAAAGACTGACACAACGCCCTCGGCTGCTGGGGCGGCTGAGACGAGTCCCAGAGCCAGAGTGATGAAGAGAGCAGAGAGCTGGAACTTGAATTGCATTTTGAGTGGAAGTGTTGGATAGTCAATATCGTTGAGGAACCTAAGCTTTTATAGTGGCAGTTCTATCGGCTCGGGACCAAATTCCCCATACAGCCTGAGTGGGCGCTCCCGCGAGACCCGAGTATTTGAGTTTGAGGAAGAAATAGATTGGGTCTCTGTATGATGACCTTGAATACATCTGGGAGACATCTGTATGCACCGCTGGAACTAAGTTTACCTCTGTCATTGAAGCCCTGGGATCTGATACCGTGAACCCTGGTTGACGTTATTCGGGACTTGCAGACGCGGTTTGCCGGCGTCCTTCTCGCTTCGGAGCGACGACAAGATTTGACAGATACAATGAAGCTCCTCGGTTGTAGAGCCTCGCAGAAACCTTACAAGGTGGCCATAGTAGGAAGAACAAGTGCAGTGCTCCCTTTTTCCTCTCCGTGGAAAGTCGTTTGATAATCTGTTTGCAGGGGTTTGTTAGCAGCAAGCCTCACCTCGCATTGCATTGAAAAGGTCCAATTTTGCTTTCAATTAAACAGTCTCGTCCCGCAGTGTTTGCCCCATATAACATGCCTGCAGTTGGTTCGAACCAAGTTGCTGGGAGGATAGCCAGCGAAATTTGGGTTCATACTGTCACCTCAGATTTATTTTAACGGCCCTGGTGCTTTTTAAAAGGAGCTCAGGGCTCTCCATGCCAATCCAAAAAAATGCAGGCCATCACCAAACAATGGGCCGAGATTTTGCACCAAAACAGTGTTTTGACCACTGTGCAATCATTTCAAGCTGGATTTTGACGGGGTCTTGCTGGGAGGATAGCCAGCGAGATTTAGGTTCAAACTGTCACCTCAGATTTATTTTGACGGCCCGGGTGCTTTTGAAAAGGAGCTCAGGGCTCTCCATGCCAATCCAAACAAATGCAGGCCATCACCAAACAACGCACCGAGATTTTGCACCAAAACAGTGTTTTGACCACTGTGCAATCATTTCAAGCCGGATTTTGACAGGGTCTTGCTGGGAGGATAGCTAGTGAAATTTGGGTTCAAACTGTTGCTTCAGATTTATTTTGACGGCCCTGGTGCTTTCTCAGGGATCTCCATGCCAATCCAAACAAATGCAGGCTGTCATCAAACAATGGGCCGAGATTTTGCACCAAAAAAGTGTTTTGACCACTGTACAATCATTTCAAGCTGGATTTTGACGGGGTCTTTCTGGGAGGATAGCCAGCGAAATTTGGGTTCAAACTGTCACCTCAGCTTCACTTCGACGGCCCTGGTGCTTTTGAAAAGGGGCTCAGGGCTCTCCATGGTAGCGTTTCAGAAGACTTCAGACCGTTAGACCAACATAATTTTTTAAAGAGGGCGGAATAATCTGGTTCTACCAAAATACACCTGTTTCCGATGCAGGGTCAGGCTTGTGTCAGGAAGCGACGTTATGAGGGCAACATGAAATAGAATTGAAACGGTGCGTTCATTTCGAATATATGCCCGCGACAATGAACTTCAGCACTCTGCGAGGCCGAATTCTCTTTTTTTAATTTTTCTGCTCATTTTGATGAGATCAGCTCTCCTGGGCTCAATTCTCAACAGATTCCCTTGAAAATGAGCTCATTTTGTTCGCATTGCAGAACTGCAGGGCATGACACAATGTGTGAATATGCTCCTCCCATGGAAAGCTTGTGCGGTGGGGGGATATGGCTGGAAGGACGGAGTGGGAGAGTTGATGGGAACACAACTCGGTCTAGCCAGCTAAATAGATTGAGCGTGGGAGGATCCCCGCTTGTGATCCAATGTGTGGTACCGTGACTCGGACAGATATGACTACTCGTGAAAACTTGTAAAAAACAGAAAAAAATGGGCCGCGCCCTAAGTTCCGCAAAGGGCTGTAATTGACAAGTAGAATCTAGTTTCTTCACTTCACATGACGAGCTAGGTCATTTTAGGTCTCCCCGCAACTCTGCTCTAACGCAATTTGACTGCTTTGCCCAATATGCGCGCAGGGTCTCTATGTGGGACCAGAAATCTCCCACTCTGAATATATTGTGTATACACTTCCAGAAAAATTCTCGTGTTAAACGCCATAAAGTTATGGAGCGGACAGATCTCCAAATCATTTCATTAGAAGGTGAATAGTTTGAAGCTTCTTCAATAGAACACCTGATGCGTTCCAGGTTTGTGAAGGTACCCTTGCGATGAGTTCTTGGTTGTACTATCTGAGACCCCCTACCTGGCCACCCTACCTAGTTGGCCATTTGGAGTGTAGCATGCCGACACTTTGCTGGTCACTAAGGTTGTCCAAAGTGCATGTGGTCTGGTTGACGATGGATGGATCCAGTTACATCCAAAGGGGCACCGGCATTTGAAAAAAAGATCTGGGGCCGAATTTTCTTTTCCGAAACAGGACCCTCGAAAACCAACCGGGATGCCTGTCTGAAAGTTGAAGGAAACGAGCATTTTTTACCCGGACCCCTAATTGGGCGATTTGTATCTGAATTTCACCCAAGCCTTCACTGGGGCCAATTTTTATCCGAATTCTGTACCAGGCCTCGGAGAAAAACACTGCTTTTTCGGAGCCACCGGGAGGGTTATTCGTATCCGATCTACCTGGCATGCCTCGCCAAAAGTCGATTTTTCATCCGAATCTGACCAGGCATTTCCAAAATTTCGGGCAGTTTTTATCCGAATCGTAAATTTCGGCGGACAGGCATTTCGGTTGGTTTTCGAGGGTCCTGGTATAACTAACCTCCTTGGACACGTCTTCTTCTTCCTCAGAACCGTTCTCTTCTCCAGAACATTGAAGCTGCGGAAAGTAATTCTTTTTATGACGGTTAAATGTGGCCCGAGAAACCTATTTCTCTCCATGACAGCGCACGTCACAGGCACAGTAATGGTCGAGGGCCATCCGAGCTGAACTAGACTCGAGAGGAACAGAGGAGACTGCGACAGCGCGGTGGTGCGGTTACAAACAAGCGAGACCGGTGGATGGCGACATACAGATCCGAGTTGAAATCACGGCCACATGCCGTGCGCAAAAACTTAGACGACTTAACGGATTTGTTGCTCGCACGTGGGAGCAAACTCCTGACTTTCCGCCTCAACGTGGTTTCTCCTTTCTTCTTCCCATTCCTCTTCTCTGCTCCACTGATGGTCTGCAAATGGTCTACAGAGGTCCTGGTCTTGTTCATTTCACGCGCTCGCTGCTCCCGCCTCTCCTGACTCCGAGTTCGCCCTTTTATTGAGAACCAGAGGCTCGATCTATTGAATAAATACGTGGGTATGACGATAACAAGATTGAAAAGAGGATTATACTACAATACGCCCATGAAGGGTAAGTTTGGTAAGTTTTGGGGTGATTGAATGACATCTAACAAAAGCGCAATTGAGGGTTCTGGCATCAAGGTTAGACAAGAGATATCTAAAGATGAGAAGAGTGGAAACAATATAGTAGTCCATGAGGGGATTGTCGCGACCAAGCGCGACAATAGAGTTGAAATAGAGTTCGACTCGGGCACGTCGGTTTGCTATTCCAAGATCTTGGTCCTCGAAATAAAGCTGGACTGACTTGGAATCAACCTTTTGATGGTAATTCATTGGCATTGGACTCCTCCTGGACACCCGGAATCTTTCATGGCGCGTTATTTGTTCATGCTTGCCCCAGGGCGTCGCGCTGTATAGATCACGGGCTCGGTGAGGCCCTTCCGGAGCCCGGTATTTGCAGTGTTTCGGCGCAATAGACTGCCATCTTTCAACCCAGCATATTTGGCTGTGAGACCTTGCATGGAGAGCAGTAGACCGCCATCTTTCTTGATAATTTTCTTGGAATCAATACTACTCTCGGGTCATTCGCAGTTCCCTTTTTTATTATGTCTCTACTCACATCCGGTACCAAGTTCATCCGTTGGACCATTCCGATACAGAATTCTGATCTCGGAATCAGCCGGCATTCAGCTCTCAATTGCCCTTGTTTGGAGAAGAATGAATTGATCATTTTCTTGGAATCAATACTACTCTCGGGTCATTCGCAGTTCCCTTTTTTATTATGCCTCTACTCACATCCGGTACCAAGTTCATCCGTTGGACCATTCCGATACAGAATTCCGATCTCGGAATCAGCCGTCATTCAACTCTCAATTGTCCTTGTTTGGAGAAGAATGAATTGATCTGCCGCGTTTTGCTTCAATTGGCCCAGGTTGTAACGATGAAGATGTTGTCCAACTTGAACCCCAACCTTGTCGTCAGGTCTGACCATCTACTGGCTATAGGTTCTGCCGACGGCACACTGAGAGTGTTCAACCTCGATCCGGTGGTGCGCAGGAAAATTCTCGAAATTTCACTCCTGTCTGCAATTCCCTTACCTTTTGAAAGGCATGACCTTATTGCTTTCCTTTACATTTTGAAATGCGTGATGTCCCCAGCGCAAATCTGAGGTAATATTGACCTCTCCAGCAGCCACTCAGTGCTTTACACTTTGAAACACGTGACCTTGTTGCATTCCGTTACATTTTGAAAGGCGTGATCTTATTGCATTCCTTTACATTTTGAAACACGTGTCCTTATTGCATTCCTTTACACTTTGAAACGCGTGATGTCCCCACCGCAATTCTTTCCATTTTCTAACACTTTCAATTGCAGCGCAGTCCCAGAGTATAGCCTGATCATTCCGGTCATTTTGAGCTACATATTCAGATCCTGCTCGGAGATAATATTGACTTCTCCAGCGGCCACTCGGTGCTTTACATTTTGAAACGCGTGACTTTATTGTATCCCTTTATATTTTGAAACGCGTGATGTCCCCACCACAATTCTTTGCATTTTCGAACACTTTCAATTCCAGCGCAGTCCCAGAGCCATTCTCTGAGGCACGTGCGGCAGCAATGGATAGCCCTGATCATTCCGGTCATTGCTGGCTATACAGATCCTGCTCAAGGCTGAAATGCGTGACTTTGCCATTCAGATCCTGCTTGGAGGCAATATTGACCTCTCCAGTGGCCAATCAGTGCTTTACATTTTAAAAAGCGTGACCTTATTGCATTCCTTTACATTTTGAAATGTGTGACTTTGCATTTTCGAACACTTTCAATTCCAGCACAGTCCCATAGCCATTTTCTGAGGCGCACACGCCACCAATGGATAGCCGTGATCATTCCGGTCATTGGGAGCTATTCAGATCCCATATTTAACTGCATAGGATTAACCTTTAAAGCGTCCTACAATAATCGCAGACAAGCACTAATAGTGAGTCTGCATTACAGCCATTTGCGGAACTTAGGGGGCGGATGATTTTTTATCAAATTTTAATGTTTTCACCAGATCCGCTGTAGCACGCTCAATTCTTACCCGTTCCCCTCGAAAATGGGACCATTCGATTTGCATTACGACTCCGGAGGGTACCACGTCTTCATATTTCATTAGTGGCCATGTAAATTACCATACACGGAAAAATCGGTGTTTTCATGCAGAATCGCTGTAGCATCAGGTATCTCCCTCTTTATAAAATTACGCTGTCTGTCCGTCCGAAGCTTTTAAAACTCCGCTACTCATCTGACCATTATTTTGATCCGACATTACCCCTTTATCCATGTCGTTCTCATGACGTATGTCTCAGTCTTGATCTTCCATCAAATATGGATCTCAACCGAAGTGCTGGGGCGCGGACAGCGCGCTCTTGTACTTCTTAAATTCACCCAGTTTTTGGTTTTGAAACACTTAGAAGTAATCCAGAGGGCATGAATTCCTTAGATAGTTATCATCATTCACAATCCACGTTCAGTGTACAGTGGAAATTTGATTAGAATTGGAGTTTTTAATACATCTCAACTATGATATATTTTCACGATATGGGAATGGTGCCCTCCGGCATACATTCAAATCCACCAGATATAAACGTCGGCCCTGCCGAAGTGGTATATTGAGTGCTACAGCGACTCTGCATGAAAACACCGATTTTTCCGTATATGGTAATTTACAAAGCCCCCAATGAAATATGAAGACGTGGTGCCCTCCAGAGTCGTGATGCAAATAGAATGGTCCTATTTCCGGGGGAAATGGAGAAGAATTGAGCGTGCTACGGCGGATCTGGTGAAAACATCAAAATTTGATGAAAAATCAGCTGCGCTCTAAGTTCCGCAAATGGCTGTAACATAGAGTGAGAAAAATGCCTCGCACTGCGAAAGCGACAAAAACGCAGGGCAAATTCAAACTCCGATGATTATGCAACAATATTTTACTCTGATCGGACCCCCATGCTTACAGCTCTTTGCGCAACTCAGGGCGCGGCCTGTTTTTTTTTTTTTTTCATTTTTTTAGACGTTTTTACGAGAATGGCTCTCCTGAGCTCAATTGTCAGCCGTTTTCCTCAAGAGTAGGCTCATTCGATTCGCATTGGAAATCCGGAGGGCATACCGTCGCCCGATTTTGCCTCACCACCTGAGGAAGATTTGGTGGGTCAGATTTGGGTGTCATATTGCCTCTGAGCAGGATCTGAATAGCTCAAAATGACTGGAATGATCAGGGCTATCCATCGCTGGTGCACGGCTGCGCTGGATTGAAAGTGTTCGAAATGCAAAGAATTGCGGTGTGAACATCACGCATTTCAAAATCTAAAGGAATGCAATAAGGTCACGCCTTTCAAAATGTGAAGCACTGATTGGCCAGTGTTGAGGTGCGCTAAAATTGCGGTGGGGACATCGCGCATTTCAAAATGTGAAGGAATGCAATAAGGTCACGCGTTTGAAAATGGAAAAGAATTCAATAAGGCCACGCCTTTGAAAATGTAAAGCACTGATTGCCCGGTGTTGAGGGGCGCTGAAATTGAGAGTGTCCGAAAATGCAAAGAATTGCGGTGGGGACATCACGCGTTTCAAATGTAAAGGAATTCAATAAGGTCACGCCTTTCAAAATGTAAAGCACTGATTGGCCGCTGGAGAGGTCAATATTGCCTCCGCGAAAATGACCGGAATATCCATTCCTAGCATGGATCCCACCTTTCATACCTCGGATTGGAAGCACCTGGTTTCACCATTTTTATACATCTAATGTACTGTTTTAGTGTCTACAATATATAACTAATGGCTATTGAACATTATTATACACTGCAGGGCACCAAATTAGCCTGCAACACCGGATTTGCGTGGGTGGCCAGGTTCCGTGTAAATTGTCTTTTCGGGACCTCCGATGGAAAAAAATTCACCATGGAATTAAAACCTGACAAAAATGGGCTCAAACTGCTCGCAGGACCTGTGCCCGTCATTTGGAACCCGCAGGCTCCCGGCAGGCCCACGGAAAAATCTGCTAGGAGGCCAAAACCTCTAAGGTGGCCAGGTTCCCGGCCTCTGATAGTAAATCGTTCAAAGCCAGTAATTAGTCGATTATGTAAGCAGTCCAATGTGACCTTAGTATAGTTTGGAAGTTTATATGAGGCTTGCACATGCTTGACGAAGCGTGACAAAGCATTGAATTGGGCAAAAAAGATGCCATCAGAAATGTTCCCACGCCTGCCCGGCTTCCCCGTTTCCGACTTGCCGCCGACAAATATTCACCGAGCCATCAAAACTTCATCAAAATACTCGACCGTGGGCGCAAACGAATGGCAGGATGCGCGCCTACATCATACGACCCCACAACGCTGGGGAATCATTGTTTTGTCTCCCTACATGGCCCAAACCCTTAAGGTGGCCAGTTTCCCGGCGCCTGATAGTACTCCAAAATTGCCTCCACCTTCATTCTGAGGCTCCGATGGCACAACCTGACATCTCAACAGTTATATAAATTGCACTTTAACATTGCGGTGGAGAATTGAACATCGTGGAGCAAATGACATCATGTGGTGCTCTAGCGACCAATACGAATGTCCCAGAGTCAAATTGTCTTGTGTGGCGGGGACAGGTGGTGCTCAATTGTAATATAGACAAGCAGTTACCCGTGTCTTCGCCACGGAATGACAATGACAATGATCTGTGTGAAGAATTCTGAAGACGCTGCTTGTCGTCAACCTTTGGTTGACTCCTCGCAGCCTCACAAACAGAATTAAAAATGGTTTAGCTATGCTATGTTGACTCCTGAGCGCAACTTTTAGCCTGTTGGCCACCGTGCATCATACTACTATATCCTCCAACGCCAGATCACCAAAGTTCAGTAGGCTAAGCTTATATTCTTTTCGTCCACTTCGAAGTTTGTCCAGCGTCGGGAGCTACAATGTCCGTTTGATCACTAAAATTCACGACCGGCATAATTAGGTCCGGAGTAATGATGTGGCTCGGGGATCTCGGACATGTTGGAATCTCCAGGTGGTACCGAGCCAGAGGCAGGATTTCAACATTCAAAACCACGACAATGATGACATTTCTTAATTGGGCTAAAATGTGGAGCGGATGACTGGGCGCTCCACCTCGCTCCACTTTGACATTTGTCCTCGATACCCACCTCTTTTCTTATATAGATATAGGGTTCATTCAAATCAGACTCCTGACAACGGGTTGAATCAAGAATAAACGGGCGATTAAACATGTTTCAAGGACTAAAAATCTGTCAAACATACAACAAACTAGCGTGTAAATTCGGATTCAAGGTTCAGATTCGCAGAGTAAAAACGAGGGCACTTGAATGAAGATGATGTGTAGAAGGAAGAAAAACAAAAAGACAAGCCTGTGAGGAGCAAGGTCTACTTTTCGACCGCATAGACAAGAATACTTACATCTCGATCCACCTCGTTGTCGAGTAATGCATAGCCTCTGGGGGGAGACATCATTCCATAGAACCTATATTCAAAGACGCAATGCACTGTGGGGAGGATCTACAATCACCGGTGATTGATGATCAACAAGAATGCGATTTCGTCACTCCGGCTGATTGTATTTGGGATGATTGTATTTGAGGGTCAGGTTGTGTCAACATATGCTATTTGTAAAAAAAAATTCCTTTACTCATGCTCTCCAGGTCCTGAACATTGCCAATATTTTATAGCCGAAAATATTGCACCAGGTCATGCTTTTCAAAATGCCAGCCATTTGAATGCAGGTCTATTGCACCGCTTTTCAAAATGGCAGCCATTTGAATGCAGCTCTATTGCGTCAGGTCATGCTTTTTTTGAAATTGAATGCATCTCTATTGTGTCAGGTCATGCTTTTCAAAATGCCCACCATTTGAATGCACCTCTATTGCATCTGGTCATGCTTTTCAAAATGCCAGCCATTTGAATGCACCTCTATTGCATCAGGTCATGCTTTTCAAAATGGCAGCCATTTGAATGCACCTCTATTGCACCAGGTCATGCTTTTCAAAATGCCAGCCATTTGAATGCAGGTCTATTGCACCACTTTTCCAAATGCCAGCCATTTGAATGCAGCTCTATGGTGTCAGGTCATGCTTTTCAAAATGCCCACCATTTGAATGCACCTCTATTGCATCTGGTCATGCTTTTCAAAATGCCCGCCATTTGAATGCACCTCTATTGCATCTGGTCATGCTTTTCAAAATGCCCGTCATTTGAATGCACCTCTATTTCACCAGGTCACGCTTTTCAAAATGCCAGCCATTTGAATGCAGGTCTATTGCACTGCTTTTCAAAATGCCAGCCATTTGAATGCAGCTCTATTGTGTCAGGTTATGCTTTTCAAAATGGCAGCCATTTGAAATTGAATGCATCTCTAATGTGTCAGGTCATGCTTTTCAAAATGCCAGCCATTTTACAGCTATTTGCAGAACATAAGGTGCGGATCATTTTTTCATCAAAAACAGTTGTTTTCACTAATGCCCCGATATCTCACTCAATTCTTCCCTAAATGCTTTGAAACCACCACCAATCGATTTCTATGGATCTTCTACAGTGCTTAGGCCATTCACCATATTCATTTTTCTTAGAGTTACTCCGGAGTCGGCTTTGGATTTGGATTTGATGGGGTGACGATATCTGTGACAGTACCGTGATGGACGCGATTATCGTGATTTAATCGATCTCTCAGCATGCCTCTGCCCACTCTCGACCCCCAGGAGACTGCCAGATGGGTTACCTTGCTCATAGTGGCTCTCCTGCAGTATATTGTACTTGGCGTGGGGCTCTATGTTTATCCCCAGGACTACAAGACACATCTACATACCTCTGCACTGTCTGGCAGTGCTTGGCTTGACGAAATTCTGTCAGGCCACCCAGACCGCATCTACATAGCTCTTGGGATGCGTCGTCACATATTCCTTGCCCTGGTTCTCCAGCTGCGCGCGATGGGACACATGGAACGTCACAATTCTCAGATCAGACTTGACGAATCGGTCGCAATCTTCCTGTACACATGTGTGACTGGAATTGCAATAGATCACGTTGCAGAACACTTCCAGCACTCACACACTACCATATCAGAGTAAGTTTATTTTTATCTGGCTGATCGTAGCTCATGATTGAATGCTAAGCATTTTCGGAAAGGTGTCGACATTCTATCTGGGCCAGAATTTTATTCAAAATATGTACACCTCCCCAAAGCGGACACACCACCACCACCGGCCATCCGGAACAACCCAAAGTGGTGGCCCTATTTTCGAAATGTGCTTGGTGCCATCGATGGCACCTACATTAATTGTTCTCCATCTGCTGCTGACCTGCATGCTGCACGGAACTGCAAGGGCGAGCCACGCGTCGCAAAAGGCTTGAAGTGCGAGTGGGCCTTCGCAAAGTTGGACCACGTGTCCCGGGTGTCATCCGTGAACCCCAAATTGTCGCTGTAAGTCCACCCCGACGCGCCCGGGTATGCCTTCTGCTTGGCTTGCAAGATCCGGTCGTAAAGTTTACGCATCTGTGATGAAAGTTGTCATTCGTGAGACCGTCGATGCATACGGGGACATACCCCCTTCCATTTGGTCACAATTGAGTTGGCCGTCTTGGGCCCACCCTTTTTGGGAGGCCAGTTGCTGGCCATATGGGCCGCAGCTTCATTCCTGACCGTCTTGTCCCAATTCCCACCATCGCCAATACGGCTCCGTTGCTCGTACAGGAAGTCGATGAGGTGGGTGAGGTCCTCGGGGTTTGTTGTCCAGTCAGCGTAGCCCTTGCCCGGCGCCATTCCGAGCCTACAGACGCGCAGAAAGAGGAGAAAAAAGTCTAGTAACACTCCAGTAACGGTCTTGTCACGGATATCATCACCCCATCAAATCCAAATCCAAATCCAAATCCGGAGTAACTCTTACTGATGGGTTTGTAAGCAAAATCAGATGATCCTTCACTGTTGACCCTGTTTAAAAGGGAGACAAACCAGGTATGCCTCAAATCTTTGTTAGAGTATTCTTGAATATCATATGCATTGCACTGGCTGGTTTGATAGGCAAAATCATTGCCTGGTACTGCACAGATGGCATGCTAAAAGTGACCTCATTTATGCCCTCACCACTGGATAATTGCACCGAAAACCCAGTGCAATTAAGGGTATGTGGAAGAATACGCTGACAAAAAATTAAAGGTCCCACAACCTGTCCTCTATTTGAAGCAGGGGCATTAGTGGAAAATCACATGATTCTGCTTACCAAGCCATCAGTTGGGGACATAAATGTTGTGAACAGCCCAAGCACTGTAAAACGTCCGGAGAAATCGATCGGTGATAGTTTTAAGGCATTTGATGAAGAATTGGGAGAGATATCGGGGCATTAGTGAAAAGCAGCTTTTTTTAGAAAAAATGATCCGCGCCTTATGTTCTGCAAATAGCTATAATGCACCTCTATTGTGTCAGGTCATGCTTTTCAAAATGCCAACCCTTTGAATGCACCTCCATTGCGTCTAGTCATGCTTTTCAAAATGCCAGCCATTTGAAATTGAATGCATCTCTATTGTGTCAGGTCATGCTTTTCAAAATGCCAGCCATTTGAAATTGAATGCATCTCTATTGCATCAGGTCATGCTTTTCAAAATGCCAGCCATTTGAATTTGAATGCATCTCTATTGCGTCAGGTCATGCTTTTCACAGTGCCTACCATTTGAACCAAGAGGTGAGTGATGAAGAACAGGCCCGCGATCCAAAGATCGCTCACCTCTTGGTTCAAATGGTGGGCATTGTGGAAAGCATGACCTGACTCAATAGAGATGCATTCAATTTCAAATGGTTGCCATTTTGAAAAGCATGACCTGACACCATAGAGCTGCATTCAAATGGCTGGAATTTTGAAAAGCATGACCTGACACATTAGAGATGCATTCAATTTCAAATGGCTGGCATTTTGAAAAGCATGACCTGACACATTAGAGATGCATTCAATTTCAAATGGCTGGCATTTTGAAAAGCATGACCAGACGCAATGGAGGTGCATTCAAAGGGTTGGCATTTTGAAAAGCATGACCTGACACAATAGAGGTGCATTATAGCTATAGTGAAAAGCCCAGATCAATTCTACAGCCACAACTAAATATGCGTGACATGTGGCTGTAAATCTCCAGATATCAATCTTCCATGTGCTCCACAGCAAGATGGGGTATTGACTGTCGGCGAATCGGCGTGCGACCCATTTGTTGTTCAGCACCATCAAAGCCAACGAGTAAGCCGCTAGGCATGGAGAACCGAGAGCGAGGACAACAGACATGAGATTGTCGTATTTGAACCTGCTACCAAACAGGAACTGGGAAAACAAGGCGAGCGACGGCAGAAGCCACGCAGAAAATTGTTAACTGAATTGCGACCAAGAGCAAGGGCCTCCTCCCGTACCACAAGCTTCGAGACAGACGTCGTACGTCATGCCTGTCGCTAGAGATGAGTCGGAGAGCGGATTGCCATGACTGTCTGTTGCCCCCATCGTATCGTTAGAAACAATCCAATTGCTTTTAATCTCCTGGAAGCATTGAGTAACATTCACGGAGGCAGCAACACGATCAGCGGAGCCGACGAAAAGAAGGGCGCATATAAAAAGGCGCAAATCTGAACATTCTGCGAGTACACTGGAGGGGACAAGATAAGAGAGGGACACACAGTAAGTAGGCCATTAGACAACGAATGCCACGGAGGTAACATGAATATAATATATTGTATGGCGTCCGACCTGAATTGCGACTGCCGTCAGGATGCACCTGATGGAACTGCGGGATCCCTTTTCCCCAGCATTCCCACGCATCTATCAACAGGTCCACCACAAGGAAAAACCGCACTCGCCCACGGGTGGCCTTAAACACGGCAGGCAAGCAACGTGAATACAATATACTATATGACGTCCGATCTGAATTGCGACTGCTGTCAGGATGCACCCAATGGACTTCCGGGATCTCTTGTCCCCAGCATCCAGACGCGTCCATCAACAGGTCTGCCACAAGGAAAAACCGCGCTCGCACACGGGTGGCCTTAAACACGGCAGGCAACGTGAATACAATATATTTTATGACATCAGATCTGAATTGCGACTGCCGTCAGGATGCACCCGATGGAATTCTGGGATCTATTGTCCCCAGCATCCCGATGCGTCCATCAACAGGTCCGCCACAAGGAAAAACCGCACTCACCCACGGGTGGCCTTAAACACAGCAGGTAATGTGAATATCATATATTGTATGATGTCCGACCTCAATTGGGATCGCTGTCAGGATGCACCCGATGGAATTCCGGTATTCCTTGTCCCCGGCATCCAGACGTGTCCATCAACAGGTCTGCCACCGGGAAAAATCGCACTCGCCCACGGGTAGCCTTAAATGCGGCAAATAATGTGAATATAATATGCCCGTCCCACACTCACTCTCCCCTCCGATAATGCGGTCCCGTATTCTGACGCCCTGATCATAAGTCTCTCACCCCAACTCGGCGCAGTGATACATTAACGTTTGGCTTTCGGGTGTGCGAGATTTGGTACGTACAGCTTTATTCTCGTCGCTGCGATTATACCATGACGCCGCGTTCCTGTGCCCGAGGAGTCCCGCTGGAACACGTGGTCCTCCGTAGCAGGAAGGAAAACTCCCCCGTCAAGTATGCTGTCTGTAAGTTCTCAATAATCTGTTACCGGTTAAAATAATTATGAAGATCCTGACACGACTCAAATTCGGCGATTGATTCAGCACCGTTGCATGGGATCACGACCTTGAAGGCGCTTTTACAGCCAATGTCGGAACCGAAGGCGCGGTCAAAAAATTCCTGATTTGGGATGTTTCCGAAGAATTCCCCATAACTCAGTCAGTTCTTAACGGATTCACCTGAAACCTGGCTAGTTTTGCTAGGCTAATTCATGCCAAATTAGTGACAGAAAGAAACTTATGAAAATATCTCATATTAGATGATCTGCGATTTTGGGCTATTTTGAGGTTGAATGCAAGTTGAATGTGGTCTAGAGGGATCGGGACATATTCAAATGGTCTAGTTTTTTGAGACAAATAACCTGAATAGATTTAGAAGGATGTCATAGAGCCAAAATTTTAATCATGGCGCTTGGTGACTTGTAATTATTTTGGGCCCGTTGGCTATTCAGAGCATCTGGTCAATATTGGGTAACTTGAAGCCACCAAGTACCGTGATTAAAATCCCGGCTCTATGACATCTTTCTAAATCTATTCAGGTTATCTGTCTCAAAAAACTAGACCATTTGAACATGTCCTGATCCCTCTAGACCACATTCAATCCCAAAGTAGCCCAAAATCGCAGGTCATCCGATATGAGATATTTTCATAAGTTTCTTTCTATCACTAATTCGGCATGAATTAGCCTAGCAAAACCAGCTAGTTTTCATGTCAATCCGTTAAGAACTGACTGAGTTATCGGGAATTCTTCGGAAACATCCCAAATCAGGAATTTTTTGACCGCGCCTTCGGTTCCGACATTGGCTGTAAGCATCTTGGCCATACGTTCATGGTCCGAGAAGTCATAAATCATCACGTAGATAGATCCCGGTGGGTCCGGGCATTGCTCGTGCTTGTTGAGCAGTCGGAAGATTAGTGGGAGGTCCGGGGACCTCCCTGGAATCTCTATCCTTTCTCCAAGATCGGACTGCATGGGCAAGTCTGCAGTAAAACCCATTTAGTGATGTTCAGGCTTGACTTGGCTTGACCGGGCTTCGGCGTGAGATTCTTCATGCCAAAGCCAAAATCCTGGAGAAATCCTGGAGCAGGGCTTGACCTGGCCTGGCTTTGGCTTAAGCCCTGGCTTCGGGACGAAGAATTCACCATTTGGCACCGAGCGCTTGAGCACATGCTTGCTACTGTTTGTTTAACCATTTAATGGCTGGGGCACCAACAAAGGAATCTGAGGAGACCATTCTGTGTGGAATTTCGCTGTTCTCCTGCCCTCGGTTACAACGGATCTCAATGTGTTTTAATCGAAAGCAATGCCAATCACAAAAAATATAATCGCTCACCATTTCAACGTCAACGAAAGATGGTCAGGGCGCGACGAAATCTGACACGGTCCGACGGAGATTGCCGGAAACCACTATCTCATCTTGCAGACCCCTGGCACCCATCACCCAACAGTATCCACCAACGGCCGCCACGGGACAACGGTGTCCACTGTAGTGTCGCCGGCGGTGGTACATGCAGCTCCAATGGCCTCAATGACGGTTGGCTGCAGCCGATATCCCTCCTCAGCCGTACCCATTCCCTTGAAGTCACTCGTCCAAAGTGCAACGAGGTTCTTGATGACATTCTCGGGAATGAGGTGCATGAGATCATGGCCGAACGAACCAGGGAAGGAAAGGCTGGACATGGTAGCGAGAACAGGGAGACCATTGATACCAGTGGACTTCGAGCGACGATCCGCTTCAGCGTCCGTTGCAGCGGTCTCGACGTGAACTGCCTGTTCAATAAATTCATCGTGGCTGCGAAGAGGGAGAGCCAGAGGATCATATGATTCTCCCTCCGCGCGATGCAGAGGAACGTAGTTTGATTTACCTCCACCATCCGCATCACGAATACCGCGAATCTTGCACGCGCGGCAGGGGTGGGTCCTATTCGGGCCCTTCATGCGCATGAGTTTCGCCATGGCAGGCATGTCGCCGAAGACGCGGATAAGAAACGCGCGGAGCATAAACATTTGCTCAGATAGAGCATGAAAGGCCGCAACACCCTTCGCTAGTTCCCATAACTCATCGCGGAACGGGATGAGAAAAGAATCCATGTCATCCGGCGCATGCGGGCCTGGAATGACGCCAAGGCATAGGACAAACCGGAGGAGAAACCGCAGCTTTGGATGGAGATTATATAGGACCGCAATGATGGGCCAACAGGTCGATTTTCGATTTTTAAATGGGCAGACGCCATCGGTGCTGAGACCGAGCGCAATATCGGTGTCTTGGTCGAAATGAAGATGGGAAAAAATCTCGCCATCAACACGAACATGGCGTGCAAGTAATCGGCGATATTCGAGCGAGTCAAAGGGCTCCGTTCTTGTATATCAGGATGGCTATGCGTAGTTGAAGTCCATTTCCCTGGCAATGTCGATAAACGCCAGTGAATTGGATACCCCTCCATGCACCGGAGTCAAAGGAGAGGGAGAGGAAAATTCCTCCGCCGATGAGGGCCAGCTCAAGTGGGGATCTGATTCCGGAGACTTGGAGGCGCAGGTAAGGTAATTTTCTCAAGAGATGTAAACTCCTTATCAGTAGGTGTGTTTCAGGCTCCCTCAGTAGTTGATTCTGATCACCACGGGCCATCGGAGTCGACAACAGCCGAGGTGAAAGCGGGTACCTGCCAATATTTGCTGTTTATACTTACGGTTTCAGGGATGGAGCAACCCCACCAGGATAAACCCAATTTATCTTTTCGTGGGGAACCTCCCATTTCAAGTGAGCGACAAAGAATTGTTTTTGTTCTTCTCAAACCGTCGTATCAACATTGAATGGGCAAAGGTCAAAAAGACGAGCGTGGGGCAAGCAAAGGGATGGGAATTGTCTCCGTCTCTCCCCATGATAAAGCCAGGGCGATAAGTTTCAACGGCACAAACGTGTGGGGCCGGAACATCAAGATTGAAATTTACAGGTGGCAGCGCAATCTGAGATTGTCTGCAAAGGAAAAACGAATCATCTTCGCACTACGCGCGCGAGGGGACATTCGCTGCCCAGTCTGTTGCAACGATCTTTTGAGATTACTCGGACCCATGATCGCGGCCATATTTTTTCCGTGATTTTCGGAGTAGATATTATTGATAGAATCAGTATGTAAACTAGAGGTGTCCATAGTGACTGTAAGGGCGGGCTGTCCGTCGTGTCGCACACGCGCATTGGGAGTTTGCGGGAGAGCACACTCTCGCTCTCACGCACGCTGTCTGGGGACTGAAACTGCTGATGATTCGAGACTTGGCTGGATCTACGGTGCTCCCGAGGGCTGACTATGGGGTCTCGTCTTTCTTCCCTTCGACCCCAGCGGCGCTCAAGCCTCCCCCTTCCATTTCCGTAGCAAGTCGCTCTCTGCCAGCAGTAACCGAAAGTGCCAGGGCCCCGGCAGAGAAACTCGAAAGAATCTCAGTATAAACCTCAGAAAAACTGAGGAGTGTCTCAGGGGTGGGTTTTGCGTTAGCCGGGCCTAAGGCAGTCACATGGGCTGCCCACCCCTGTGGGATCCCGGAATTCAGGGCCACAGGTAGTGCAGGAGGCACTACGTCTTGAGAAACGGATGTAGAGCTCACCTGGTTCCCAGCGTAGTAAGGGGGAACAAAGGTAAGAAAAAACGATATCACCTACAACTTTTTTCTCTCGGGGTCATGGGCGGTTGACCTACCAACCCCCGTAGGAAACTGCCTTATATAGACGCGAAATAGCCGATTTGGATTATTATTTTTGACGCGCGGACCATGAAGGGTCTTGTCGGAGTGTATTCCGATGCTTAAGCAAGGGAATTGTGGGTTGTGGAATAACAAAGACTTTTGGCGAGAACATGTTGATGAAATCGATTGACAAGCTTCTACACTTTTCCGTCTGCGGGTCGTGTCTGATATCCCTTGACTTTGGCTTGAGTCATGGCCCACGGGCTCGATTCAGCTTATTTAAAGGGTAGACATGCTCGAGTCCGTTGGAAGCTCAGATAGGCCCGGTTGAGCAAGATTTTACGTCAAAAAAATTGCATGCAATTTTTTTTCTGGGAGGTCGGGACCCAACCTACCTACCCTACCCCATATGGTGCTTATCTTTGGGACGTCACGGAAACGACACGCGGCCTTTTTGCAGCAGCACGAGAAGTGGGGGGAGACCACGTATATACACACTGCGTTGCGGTCCCCTGTAGGCACACCCTTGCCTATGTTCGTCTACGTTCGGCTACATGGGTCAAAGTGCGTCGATCGCCATAGGCAAGGGGACATCGGCACAGCCTTGCCTACGTTCGCCTACGTTCGGCTACATCAGCGTAGACATACTTCGCCTAAGTTTGTCCACAACCGTAGACACACCTTGGCCTACCTTGGTCTCCCCAAACTTCGAATGTTGGCCTTTAAAATCATTTATTTTCCCTTCCTTCCTTTGCTAGTACCTCCTCAAGCCTTGCGCAAACATTTTCACGCCCACCGATCAGGCATGGAAGGCGTCAGAATTTAATTTTTCGGAAGTCTTCCCATCAGCCCTCAGGCACTCAATTATTCTTAGGCACTCGAAGCACTTGAAACAACTCCAAATTTGATTGGTCTACATTCGGCTATGGTTGGTCTACATCGGTCTACCACAGTAGACCAATGTAGACACACGTACACCAACGGTGTCTACATGCCGTAGGCATACGTAGGCAAATAACTTTGTCTACCTGCTGTCTACACCGGTAGACACAGCATCTGCCTACATGGGGTCGGAACGCAGTGACAGCTAGAGCACAAGATTTTTCAGGAATTTCGCCATCAAAGTCGGAGTAGCGAGGCAGACGGTTCTGGATATCTCCTGCCAATCTTCGGTGAAATATGAGGTTTTCATAACAGGTCACGTTTGAATGCCTCGCGAGGTTATTCGGCTCGGATGTTTCGGTCACCGGCGTCGGGGAATCAGCGTTTGAATACCACATTCGCAAATTCGCAAACAATGCTGCATCGCCTCACTTTATGGAGACCTTTCAGGCCCCGCGCAGAAGAACGCTGTGGCCTCATTTCTTTTTGAATCCGACGTGCTGCTCGTGGGGAGTCTGAGAGTTGTGAGGTTCGGAGCGCATCCTTGCAGCCGTGCCCATTCGAACAGGACTGCGGCAAAGTAGCAGTCATTTTGTGATTCTGCCATGATGTGCTCCGTGAATAGTTTCCCATTCTGCTGAATCAAGTGAGCCTCCTCCTCGCGGTCTATTGCCTACTTAATTTTTTCAACCAGATCCGAGAGGTCTGAGTTAACCGGTATGTAATGTTGGTAGGGTCGGAACCAATCACTGAAGTACTTACTCCTCAAAGACGGTCGTCTGTTTGTTTCTTCAGAGTTAGCAACATTAGGAGGAATTAAAATGTGAGAACGCCCCTTGAATACCAAAGACCCCGACTTGAGGAGACCGAGGTAACGACCAGAGGTGGTACACAAGGGGTAGTATATACATGGAAAATCTTGAACCGGTAAATCAAGAACTTGGGGTTGTATGTGGTATCTGGACGGTGATGATGATCCAATTATTATTCTGCTTTAGATCAAAATGAGGAATTCGAGTCAGAAACGTCGTTTTATGCCCAAGCAAGATGGAGAAAACTTACGAGATGTTAATAGCGAGTCCCCCGCCCCCTGCCTTCAACAAGTCTCGCACTCGGTTGGGCAGACTGTCATACAACGAGTCGATGAACTTCTGGTCGATGTTTTCCCATCCCTCCTTCAACGCGAGCCACAACTCGTTCCGGTTCTTCGGCAATAGTAATAGTGGGCAAGGACAACATGGAGGCGGGAAATTTGGGAAGCGGAAGGAATGGAAAGAGGTATCCCGGCATACAAGCAAGCTACTTTCAACGCGAGTAGACGTCCATTCAGGCTCCACCCTGTTCAATGCCCCACTTCCGATCACCTGATTCACCGGCACCGCGCTCCCCCGGCGACGGGCAATGGCCAAATCACCGACGGGACTCTCATCCATGCAATTTCTGTCACAAACCGACAACTTCGCTATCACCGATGTCACCAATGTGCCGATGGCACAGCTTACTGTATCCCCGCCTCCTTCGAGCCGCTCGGTACACCCCCTGCCGTACCTCCTGCTACTGGAAGTGAAGCTCCTCCGGGAGTATAACACCTATGCCGCACCAATGACCCCGGGTTCCCTCCTTTCGTCATGCCATGGGAAAATATTCAGTATCAAATTGAGATGCGATTGGAGATGAATAATAAGATATTTGCAATGTGAATACGGCCTCGAAACTACGCCATATGAATTTGTAACGAGTAGCGAACGAAATTATCTAATCTTCAGAGTGTTCAAGAGTGTTTAACATTCGCTACGGGGGGCAGTCACTCCTCGGGTGATGCTTCTGCTTTAGACTGACACGGTTCTGGAGCATTTTCTGTGGAGTTTTAATCACTCGGATCCATACAAAACAACTGCCTGCATTTCTTTGATGGTGGCATTTGGGGTCGCCACATGTGGCCCCTCATTAAGGGATACCTCCAGCGCAACGGGCTCGCCTCAAAATTCAATGCAAAGTATACCTGTTATTTTTCACGCGGACCCCGTTATATATTTTCTGACATGAAGGTATTTGCTAGCGCACCTCTCAAGTAATGTCCAGAACTAACTATTTGTTTCGTTCAACTGCACCTTGCCCTGCATCGTGCAACTCCTCCCACCAAATTTATGCCTTGTTCGGGTTATCCGTAAAGGTTCGCATGATGCTGGGTCTCGAGGTCGCACTAGAAACACGCCTGGAGCTTCTTCGGAAATTTATTGCGGAGAAGATCTGCAAGGTGCGTAAACCTCTGTTCCGAACCGCCCGTGCTCGGAACTCATATAAATTCGGGACGTCTCGGAGACCCACGGCAAGTCCTGCAACTTCCTTAAGTAGCACTTCCTATCGCACGCAATTGGCTGCTTCAAAGACAAAGGCACCAGCCGGAATCAGAACACACGTGTCGGCGAAGGTTTCCAACAGGAGATAGCTGCACAGTATTAAAAAACGAACGGTAAGGACGCTGAGAATCAGGTATGTTTCTGTCCTAATCGCTGTTGTGTTTTCTTCACCCAGCCTGCCATGCGTTAGATGTCGATCATGGTCGAAAACGAGGAAACAATGGTGCAGCTCGATATGAAGGAAAATGAGTGGCAGAAGAGCCAGAAAGAGGACGAAACAGACCCTGTTCTGCCATCCCACGCTTCCACGGCCCATTGGTGACTTGGCTCTGCAGATACTCGGATGACCAGCACTCGCATCGAGACATTGAATCGAAGCAACTCGTTGTACCACGACTTCAACATGCGCCTCAGGGAGTATCTCGCGGAGCATCATCCCAACCACCCAGTTTGCTATGACGAAGATATTCAGGTCGGTAGCTCGTTATATATTCGGGTCTTTGTTAAACTGACTGTCGTCCTACAGGTCGAGCCATGCAAAGTGCTCTATGTTGAGTTCCAATCAAAAGTTGATTGGAACAAAGGGAGAGACATCTTACGCTGTAACCCCATGTTCCATGGACGCCGACGGTGCGACTCCATCATCTACGAAGCTCAAGGCGAGGATCTGGCAATGGGTCAACTCGAATTAGTTTTCCGGTGCCATCTCCTACGCAAGGTTACCTTTGATTTGGCGATGATACACCGATATCGCAAGTCGACCTGGGCTGCGAGGACCCGCACTGACTGCCCCATGCGCGAATGGAGTCCCAGTTCAACCTTCATCACGCTGGATCATGTTACACGGGGAGTACTACTTTGTCCCATCTCCGGAGCACCGCGCGAGGTATTCTATATGATGGATTGTGTTGACGAAAACATGTTTTTGCGCGTAAATAATATCGATTGAATGTATTCTTCTACGCCGTCCAAATTTGGATTTTATCAGCAGATTAACGTGGATATGCCTAGTCGAGCCTCAGCAGTGGTTGTGAACAACCGGAATTCCTCACAAGTCTGTATGCCGCCGCGAGGGTATTCCACTACAAGCCGGTAATCATGCTCAAGCCGTTACAACCCAAACAGCATTTTTCCGACATATAACATATACATTACATAAGTGTTTCAATGACCCGGGGAACATTGTATTGCATTTTCTGCAAGGCATTCAATGTAAAATGTGTGCTTCAATGACCTTCCATTTAAGCCATTATATGTAGTGTTTTCCATTCAATTTGAAACGCGTGCTTCAATGACCTTGCATTTATTAAGGTTTTCCCTTCATTTTGAAACACGTGCTTCTTGTTTTTACAGCTGTTCCGCAAAATAATGAGACAAGCGCCTTTTTTTTTTGATCCGCTTCCCAAAAGGGATGCGTCCAGATGTGGATGTTTGGGCCGCCAGGGCCCACCAAACAACACGTCCTCCTCGCAGACGACGCGCTGTTTGGCGGCTGTCGGCGGCCCAAACATCCAAATGGGGATGCATCCCTTTTGGGAAGCGGATCAAAAAAAAGCCGCTTGTCTCATCATTTTCCGGAACAGCCGTAAGCCATTATTGCGGTTCCACAAGGCATTCATTTCGAAACACGTGCTTCAATGACCTTGCAGTTAAAGCGCGACTGTTTCAATTCCACAGCAGTGTAAGCTGGTCCGAGCACAGCCAGGGTTCAAATTGCGGCTGTGGAATCTCCACGAGTGCTTTTGATTCGGGCCGAGGTTCCAGCACTAGTACTGCCACATCCGATATGGAGAGTTCCATGACCTCTGGTTTAACAACCAAAGCAGCCATTCCAATTTCAAACAGACGGGGCTGCTCAGATTAGTGCTGGGTATTGTCTGGCAACTTGCGGCATGCAATTAGCTCTCCATACCAAGTCACGCTTTTCGAAATGCGTGGGAAAATGAACAAGCTAGGCTCTTGGCAGGGATAAGGAAACACTTGAAGAATTTAAGCTTTTACCATCAAACTTTAATTGTGAGCGAGAATATCGTAGCCAGGGCTCAAATTGTAGCTGTGGATTCCCCGCGAGCGAGAATATCACAGCCAGTGTATTGCAGCAGCGGGCGGCGGGCGGCGGGACCGGAAGAATTACAGTTGAAATAATACATGTGCCACGGCAGCTAAATACCAAGCTTATGGATTATGTCCGTTGTTAGTAGGATCAAAATCGAGTTTTTGCAAGTTGCAGAAAGAGAGATATTAGATAGAATAAGGAGAGCTTCAACAAGTATACCCTCACCCAACCCCGACCTCCATGTCAAATTTCAGCATGATTTGTTGGTGGCAGTATCCTCCAGAAAATCGACCCGAAATACCGTCAAAATATTGGTCTTGCTGTTTCGGGTGTTTTCAAGTTTATGTCGAATGCGGAAGACATCTCCAAGCGGGCATAAACCACAGCCAATGGTTTCCGAGATTCGCTGTTCCGCGTTCGGCCGGACCTCGGCTAGATTTTGATAGCCCACATACTGCGCCAGATTGACTAAATTTGGAGTGTTTCGCTTCCTCGTTGTTTGGCCAAATTTGGGTTCACCGAAAGATCTCACTTGTTCTCCATGAGAACCGAATATAATCTCACAATTCTTTGTGGAACTAACGTGGTGCCTCGGGGATTTGATTAGACAAGGTACGGCATCGGCGCTTCAGCGGATCCAAACCGGATTCCTAGTACGGACTCGCCGAGGCGGGATTTGGAGGAGGGATACCAGAGCCGCGGCAACTTCGTTTAAAATTTGCGTTGTGCCGTATCATTTTGCGTTGCGGACTCGGACTTAGGGCTCGATAGTTATGGCGGTGGGGGAAAATCCAAAAATAAAGAATAAATAAAATAACCCTGATAAGTCCACATAGAACTCACTACAGTATAGTGTAGGGCGTGCCCCACAGATCTGTCACCTGGTATGGACCACAGTAGTGGTCTACACCTTCATTGTCTCGGTGTATTTTATTTATACAGCCTAAATTGCACTCTAAATACTATTCAATACCCCAAATCACTCGGATTCTGACGGGCCGACATTTGGGATTTTTGGAGCGGCTGTGGGAGCCAAGAGGATGGGATCTGGTGTCAGGTACGTCCACAGGCATCCAATAAAGCCAAATTTATCTTATTTTGAGGCTTCAAAGCCTCTATCTGTCGTCTACGCCGCCGTTAGTTCGTGACCCCCATTCTGCGGGTGAAGCTGGGCTTGAGAAGCCGATATTTATTCCACCCTCATAGCCCGTATACACAGTCTATCGGTGTGTAATAGTACCTTCATGCATCCCAGTCACACTCCCATGCGCTGGGACCCCTCATCTGAAGCCGAACGGTGCATTTGGGTGGATGGCCAACTACCCCGTTTTGCCCCTTTTGGGCATGCCGTCCGAATAAAATTCATACCGACACTAAACACCACGTAAATTGGTCCAACTTGGTTCTATAGATTCCTACGATGCCCACCTTCGTTTCGAACCCTATTCAACCTCTCCACTTGGACTACGTGCCTCGAGGCATGGGCAAAAATGCTAGGGTGGCCAGGTACTCAGTGACATACAGTAGAAGCCGAGGGTGGTTTTAATATCTATCAACCCAGTAATACTACTTCAACAGTAGCTAGTTTCGATCTGTTTCGATACAGCACAAACTAATGAATCTAATTTACACCTCTTTGCAGAACTTAGGGCGCGGAGGGGTTTTTTTTTTTCAAGGGTTTCCAGCAGAACCGGCACCACGGGCTTAATTTTGATCAGATTGCCTCGGGAGTAGGTGCGTTGGATTCGCATTGAAATCTGCAGTCACTGAAATACCGTGTTTCTTTGATCCAATTACGTAATGAGATTTCTTCCGAAAGATCTCGGGTTCAGGCAGGTACGCTGTAGCACTAGAATTACTGCCCCGATTGGCCTAGTTTCTCAATATGTTATACATC
Organism: Mycena leptocephala; assembly: GCA_029378395.1. Lineage (NCBI taxonomy): Eukaryota > Fungi > Basidiomycota > Agaricomycetes > Agaricales > Mycenaceae > Mycena > Mycena leptocephala. Next base: position 102,232 of record JARJLF010000296.1, read on the forward strand.
TGAGGCAGTACTGGTGGTCAACTATAATGTTTACTGATATGAGTGTACCCATGGAGAGCTCTACTTATTGTAGTATGTGGATATCTGCCTCGCTAAAGTGTGCGCCAAATCACAATCACTCGACATGCCTCGTATCAGTAGGCGCATGTTTTTCCATCACCTCGATTTGTCATTTCTTTCTCAACCGCAAGCGCCTTGGCCCTGAGTCCACCTAATTCAGTCAGTGTTTTTCCCATGTTTATTTCTAGACGATCACTCAAATCACAATTTAGCTCTGGCCGGTTCCGCTTCTTACGTGCCACTCCATATGTCGCGCGCTCAAGGACCACTCAAAAGGGAGGCGTCCGTCTAATCACTTTTCCTCCTTCTCCCCACCATCATCCCACCGACCCCTAGCATTCTTCTGCCCCCCAATACCGTGCTTCAAGGCCGATTCTTCCGTCAGTCAAGCGCCTCGGCAGGACCTCACAACCGTCAAATCCAAGGCCCCTGCTCTTCCCAACTCGTCATGGCTCAAATCACGATAAAGTCCTGTCTCAAAACCCGAGAGGCTGAAGACTTCGCAAGATCAGCACGCAAGGACCCCTCTTGGCATTGCAAAACCTCAAGATGTTCATTGATAGATATCGCAAACCTGACCTGACCTGTCACCCTTCCCCATAACCCTTCAATATTCCAGGGTAGAATTATTTTCCAGTCTATAAGCAATCCCCAATACTTCCTCCTGTTATCAAAGCGACTTAAGCTCTCAAGGTCCTCCGCAAATGGAGTGGGGTTCAGTTTACAGACTTGCTCCCTGATCCCTCCAGGTCGCATTGGCGATCCTTCTTTCCATCCCAGGCCTTATTGTAAATTCCAGGCTCATCTCCTAAACTCACACTTTACAATGCTGCCTTCCTATTTAATCGTCGTTGAACTTTTACACTCAAATCGACTCTCGTTTGGATTCTGAGAAATACCTGCAATCTTATATCAAGATCTTATGCATCACGACTCACCTAAAGTTCATCCACCCTGTTCAATCTCCAATTAGCTGGGCCTGCTGCCCTGCATATTTCTATTTGACTCGTATTACATCCCTCGGTCTTCTCTGCAGACGAACCTGTGCTTATGCCTCGACTTACATCACAGGGACTTGACTTTTAGTCCATTTCTCGCTGGTCAAACTCTAGAAATCTGCATAAATTCGACCCCCTGCTTTGAAGCATCTGTCTATTCACTTCAGAGACCCTGGGCCCGATTTTCATCGTCCTAACTCTTATCTCATTGTCACTGTCCAATCTCCCATATCATTTTACCGTTTGCTTACACGGCATCCCTCGCGTTTACGCGCCTTGTTCTGTGGTTTCACTTTAGAGACCATGGATGGGTCTAGTTCTTTATCTTGTCTTCATTCTCTCAACTCTTGCCTCGTCCAGAGCCTTCAATCTCACATTGTCTTTACAATTCAATAACACGCTGTCCCTCGATGTTTATGCCTACCCCTCCATCTCCACGCACATTGGCTCTCTCACATATGAATCTCAGGCTAGAGTTATGCTTGGTGGTACCAAAATTCCCTTCACACGGCACGGCACTTCCGAATGTGTGTCTGGTCCAACTCAACCAATACTGCACTTCAGACTGTACTGCACCTCAGACTTGGCTTCTGCAGCCCTCGATTAATTGGTAGTTCAACTGCCACGCACGAACACAGAATGCAATAGCCTCAATTCTCGGGATCTATTCCTCCCTCCTCATTATCACAAGGACTCCCACATCCCGCATGCATGCGGCATCATTTAGCCAAATTTCAAGCGACTTCTGGCGATGGTTTTACTTGCAAATATTCCACCTCAATCAGCATTCCGATTCCGATTCACTCGATAATTTTCAACTCGAACACCATCTCAGTGGAAAATTAAGCTTCATAACTGGATCTCAACGTTCACAGGCCTCGTTCTCATGACACATTATGATTGACCAGGTCGAACACCGCCTTCTCTGATGCAGTTGCAGAATCAGCCGCCGTCTTCATGGGTTAGTCGTGGGCCTCTTGGGATGCCCTCGTCTGGCGTCTTCATTTGGATTCATTCTCGTTCATCCCCATCTCCCCACGACCTGGAGCTCAGCGGTTACAGATTGGATCACTGCTGATTTCTCCATGCCCAAAGAAATATACGGCTGCCTCGTCTTGGCTCTAGATGTGTGATGAAGCAAGGGAACAATAAACTGCTCCCCAAGCAAGCAATCAGCAATACCAGTCATGATAAAGACCGAACTTTTTAATTACAGCTACTTGCGGAACATAGGGCGCGGCCTTTTTTTTTTTTTTTCTTCTAGGTTTTCACGAGAACGTCTTTTGTGGGCCTAATTCTCAACCGTTTTCTTTGAAAGTAGGCTCATTCGATTCGGACAGCAAATCTACAGGGAGCCTCGTCGCCCGATTTTTTCTAACCACCTCAAGATCATTTTTTGGGTCGGGTTTGGGTGTTTTTGGCTGTGTGAGGGCAGACCGAGTCCCAGAGTACCAATAATGCTCCGATCGGGCTAGATTTTTTATATGATATACTTTACGGCGTCCCCGAGGGCCAGAAACACCGGGATTTTCAATATGACCCTTACTTCAAATGTATTGTGGCTTATAGCCAGCCAAATTTCCTTTGCCAAATTCTGCAAGCCATGGATTTGAAGGACAGGTCATGTTGACTATCCCGGTATTTCTAGCCCTCTGGAAAGCTGTAAAGTACATTGTATCAAAAGCCTAGGTGAATCCAACCACTACAGCTACCGTACGGCTCATTCTGCTCTCAGACAGCCAAAAATACCCAAACTCAACCCACAAAATCGTCTTGAGGTGGTTAGAAATAATCGGGTGACGAGGCTCCCTGCCAATTTGCTGTCCGAATCGAATGAGCCTACTTACAAGGAAAACGGTTGAGATTTGGGCCTACAAAAGCCATTCTCGTGAAAACTTAGAAGAAAAAAAAAAAAAAAGGGCCGCGCCCTATGTTCCGCAAGTAGCTGTAATCCGATTCCACCGTCACGCCGATGGCTAGCCCTGGTTCACATTTTCAAACGCGTGGCCGTCTTGCCCTCCTTTACATTTTCACCTCCAGTCAGAGCTGAGGCCTGCGCACCGCCGATGGCCAGCCCTGGTTATTCCTGTCATTTTCACCCAAAAAAAGTCTGCCCGGAGGCATTATTGACCCCTCTACCGTCCAATCAGAATTGTAGGAAAAGTTGTCGAGGTCCCGAAAGCAAATCCGGGGAAGGGATGGGATGACGAGACAGAAACGGAAGTGGTAAATAGTCAAGGACTACCCATCTAATAGAAATCAAGTCAAGTCAAGTCTTTTTGGTTGAATATCCACTGGCGGTGCACGAGCCTCAGAAAATGGCTCTGGAGTCGTGCTGGAGGTGAAAGTGTTTTAAAATGTAACGGAGGGCAATACGGTCACGCGTTTGAAAATGTAAGGCATTGCAATATGGACATGCGTTTGAAAATGTAAATCACTGATTGGACGCTAGAGAGGTCAATAATTCCTCACTTTTTGCCTGAAAATGACCGGAATGACCAGGGCTATCCACTGGCTGTGCGCGAGCCTTATAAAATGGCTCCGGAGTCTCCCAACTTCCCTCTACAACTACTTTATTATTGCGGTTCCAATTGAACTGATTCTCTGGATTATCTATAATCATAAAGGGTAACTTCGCCGTTGGTCCAAACATTCAGTGGCCACTCGGTCAACCGATTCATTGGTTTTCTGCCTATTCATCCTAAAATGCCACCGTAAATAAGCCGACATCCACCTTGTAGCTAGTGGTAGAGAGCTAGTGGTAGTAAGGATCAAGGCAAAACGTGAGCAGATGACAAGGGGGATCGACGGTCGAGGTCCACCGCCCATTGCACAGACACAGGTCGGCGGAGAGTCGGGCTACGGCAGAGAGAAACGTAATTGTATAAGAATCCAAGTTGCGGTGAACGCATGGTGAGTTGAAACATTGCACATCTTTTTCTGAGATCGTTTGAAGCGTTTGAGGCCGAAAAGTGGGCGAGTAAAGTGGTATTGGGATGGTGGAAGGAGACGTCTTGTCGATGTAGCGCGGCGCGGCGCCAGTTTTGGATAATCTCCAACGCGCAGTCCCCAGCTACAAAGACAAAAGGTGGATCTGGCGGCGCACCGTGGTTAGGGATATGAAGGCGAGGGGGAGTCGTGTTCAGCTATTGAAACTGCACCTATTTGGAAGTATGTATCCAAAAACTGCGGAATCGACCTCTGCCGACTCGTTTGATGCAGCAACGTAAACCTCTGATACCACCGTTTTGCCCGCATTTCTTTGGGCCATCATAACGCAGTCAATACAGGGCCGTTTGCCCTGAAATAAATTGCGATGGACTTGTACGATGAATCTACAGGTAATGTCTCGCACGGAATTTTGAATTTTTCTTTTGAACTTGAGTTGAAAAATGGTATTGAAAACACACGACGAAATACAAGGGGTATTTGGTGGATTTAAAAATCAAATTTGTCCACATCGATGCAGACGGTGTGAGCGCTGCCGCAGCGGCCGCGACTTGCGCTTTCGAAGTTTTCTTGGCGGTCGTACGTTCAGCGCTTAAGACGGTCCATCTCTGAAGATCGTCAGTACAAGGCGTTCAAGGAAATCCAGACAGACTTTGATTTCTTCTGGTGTCAGCTTGGAATATATCACGTCAAATTCGGCGGGGCTGACCGGCGGATGAGTTTTCAAATAATCTGCATAGAACAGCATAGCCAGTCACGCGGCTCAGAATGCGGACCATTGGAAAGGCAATAGGGTCATGCAGTTCAAGATGTAACACACATTTCAAAATGTGGACCATTGCAAAGGCAATAGGGTCACACAATTCATAATGTAACACGCGTTTCAAAATGTGGACCATTGCAAAGGCAATAGGGTCACGCAATTCAAGATGTAATGCGCATTTCAAATTTGGACCATTGCAAAGGCAATAGGGTCACACGGTTCAAAAATGTAAACCAGTAATTGCGCTCTGGAAAGCGCAATAATGCCTCCGAGTGCGATCCGAGTCGCCGTAAATGCTCGCAGTGATCAGGGCTATCCATTGCTGAGACGCGCGGCTTAGAAAATGGCCCTGGGTCTTCATTGGCATTGGAATGGTTTGCAAGATGTCAAATCACGCGTTTCGAATGTGGATCATTGCAGGGTTAGGGAACCCCAACCTGATTTATGACCAGTTTCCAGGCTGCATTATAGTAGCACTCTGCCGTTACAAGGCAGAGTCTAAGAGTTTATCGCACGGGACAGCGATTACTTGCTCGTCTTCAAGTATCTTCCAGAGTTTGGTAACTCTCTTGCATTGAGATTGGGCCTAAACGTCATGGACCGCCTCCAGCCAACTCTAATGCATACTCCATGTGATGGAGTGCTTTCTCCACCGTGGCATCTAGTGAAGGAATATGGAATTTTGGGACATAGGTTGGTTGTCCCTTTATCCACGTCAGAGTAGAGTCACGTCGGACCACCAATAAGGTTTCGTCGACGGGCTGCAGGGAGCTCAAGACAATAATTTGACCACTGGGTAAGGTTTGCATTCAAACCCTTGCTCGCGGGGAGCTCAAGACAACAACTTGAATCCTGGGTGAGGTTTGTATCCAAACCCTTTCTCAGCACAATAATTTGAACTCAGGCGCTTAAAATCGTCCGTGCATAGCACACTCATTTCGGTGAATTTTGCAGAAAAGATGTTTGGCATAACCTTGTTAAGAGAGAGGGTTAATGTGGCAGTTTTACGACCCAAAATTAGCCCTAAAAGACACCTTTATAGCTGGTACTCAAGCCCAGACTTCGGGCCCGGGCTTAGGCTTATTCGGGCCCGGCTTGGCAGGCTTTTGGGCCTAAGACCACCTGAAAATCACTATGGGCTACTCACTAATTGAACTTTGGTTGAGTTTTCTTAAGTTCGTGTTACACTAGGCCAAGGTTCGCCGTACTTCAACAGTGAAGTAAAATTGAGTTTGTGGCCCTTCAAACGTAACAATGGAGAGTAAGATATCCCCAGGAATTCCAGCGGAAAGGTCAAATGTTACAATTCAAACTTTTGTCCGGACCTCCAGTTCTATTTTTGTTTCCGAATTTTAACTCGGGCTACATTCCTTGAACTTGGGCAGTATATCTTGTTCAGCCCAACTCAGGAGACAGTAGTTAAACATCAGATTTTGAAGAAATTTCAACTAACAACGGACCCGGCAACAGGATCTCACTTGTCCCTCCTCGAACTTTTTGCGGAATATGATAGTACACACCTTTGGCTTTCGAATACACGGGGAGAAACGAGCACGAAAAGCCCGAGAAATACCCAATTTACGACCACATCGCGCATGCACCGCTGCCGGCGGCACGATACTGCGTCACGGAAGTGATGAATACTGTAACCCCAAAAGCCAGGCGGCCTTGCGGTCACCACGGGCGCACTACGTTTTGGCAGCATAAAATCCCGAGATCTTCCCCTCTCATCCCACCTCCCATCTCCTCCCATCCATGTCGGCCTTTGAACTCCAGCGACAGTGGCTCGCTGAGTCATCGCTTCGGCACGACGTTCCTTTGTGCGTGCCTCTGACAATAGGGTCCCTGGGAATATCTCTGGACCATACCTGCTTGCGTGAACGGACCCCGATAGATGTGAAGATGCCCCCCAAATTATCCTTTATAAACGGTTTAAACGGTTTTGTGAACATTTATTGTTGTTTCCGTTTAGCAGGTTTTCGTAAACGAAAACTAAAAGGTTGGAGCCTTAGACGTGTTTCTCTGTCTTGCCTGTGGAAGCCGGCGCTCGTATCTTGAAACTGCTACCACCTTCGACGTTGGTCCACTGTTGTTTGGTGTGCACCGGCACTATGGCTGTTGTGCAGTCTATGTTGTACCGAAGAGTGGAAGTGTCTGCGCAACATCTGTCCCTGTTTACGGCGGTGCCACAAAATGTAGTGGACTACGTCCGCGAATTCACTGTCTCAGATCCCGATCGTCACCTCTGGGTTTCATCCAACTTTGGTGCAGGGTGCAGATGATTGGCTGAAAAATATTTACTGATGGCAACCAATTGTTGGTTTTGGAGGCCGAGTTCCGGGCAAAGGCCCCACCAGTATAACTGAGGGAGAAATTTAAATTCAAACAAATAGCAGCAGTGGCAGTGGCAGTGCTGCAACACCGGGGATCAAGCCGTATGCCGGACCATTCCGAATGTCATCATTCGGCGTGTGACATCATTTGTCAGCAACTTCGCCTTGTCTCTCTCTGCCGAGTCTGCTGCGCCCCCTCATTGGACTCACGGTATGCGTCTCATTTCCGGCAGTGAGCCCCACCTATCTGCTTCATCTTCTCGTACGTCTGTGGACCATGTGGTCGGTGTTGAGGCCCCCGAAGACGACAGCCAATACCGACCCATAATGAGCAAGGCTGAGCAAGCTGAGGTGCGCCGCATCAAAAACCGTGCCGCAGCCGCTTCCAGTCGACGACGTCGTAAAGAGGAGTTCCACGCCTTGGAAGAGTGAGCATATGTCGTCCCGTGCATACTACGTGTACTCACTCGACTGGCAGCCGGGTCGCCCAGCTAGAGATGGAAAACGCCGGCCTCCGCTATGGTTTACAGTGTGCTTTGCCTGAAGGTCTCGCCCTTCTGATGTCCGAGATCGATCTCCTCCGAGCGAAGCTGCGGGCGACCACAGTGCAGGAACGCGAGCCAACTGCAGACGAGTTTTCCAGATTTCCGGTATGAATGTCATACCTCACTCGCAGTTTTGCCCTGACCGCAACTGAGCAGGTCTCCCTTCCTTCCTTACTTTCTCCACCGGCCACCGACCCCGCACCGCTCGAAACCCAGCCCTCGCTCGTGGACAGCAGGCCCTACTGGGACGGCGCGATCGATCCTTCCCTGTTAGGAGGTGCAATCTCGGAGCTCGACTATCCTGCAGTCAACACGTCCGCCTATCTAGTTCCGACTCGAGGAAACCGCCGTCGTGTGCCCCGCGGCATGGTCAGAATGACGTCCAACTCTTGTTCCGCCCAAAGCCCTCTCATCCCGTTTATTCCCGCCCCCCACGACGCCGGGGACGTTATCGCACCTGCCGTATCAGAGAACCATCCGACTATTCTGGACAGTGAAGTGCTGATACCGAATTCTCCCCATCCACTGGATCAGGCGAGCCTTCTGACCCGTACACACACAATGAGCGCTGCATCCGCACCCAGTCTCTCAACGCCCAACATTGCTTCCCCTTCCGCGTCAATGCACTTGGTATCACATCCTACGGCTTCCTCCCCGAGCACCTTGTTCGACAGTCCTCCGCCCTCCGAGTCGCGTGGAAAGAAGCGCAAGATCGGCTCAGTCTACTCGCAGGCTGATGACGTCGTCGGTACCACGGAGGCCCTGGATGACACTACCAATACGCGTGTTGTCAGCCGGCGCCTGTCGAACTCCGAATCATGCTCCATGCCCGCGATCATGGCCATACCGACTGAGGAACCTTTATCCCCTGTCACGTCGAAGGCAGGCCAGAGTGACTCTGTGCCGAGCCCCACAGCTGATAAACTCCATGCGATATCTTCTTCGCCCTCCGTGCATCCGTACGGCATGATGATCGCGCCAGTGCCAATACCGCTGCGCCACATGTGGCGCCACCCCTGCGAGCTTGAGTACGTCGGGCCGCATCATCAGACTGCTCACAAGTGGTCAGATACGGAGATCCTTGCATATATGGTCGACAATGCGTTCACCGTCCCGTCTCGCAACGCAGACAATAAGCAGACGTGGGTTGAGCTGACGTCTACTTCCCGTGAGGGCGTAGTCGCCAAGACCGTGGTCCCGTGTGGATATCGTATTCCGCTGCTGTGGCTAGGAAAGGTGCAGTGGGATTGTTTGAAGCTATTACTCACAACCGCGAGGAGGCATTGGGATAACTTGAAGTGGGACGTGCTTCATATCGCGCGAGTGAGTGGAGAATTTCTTGCGCAGGCACGCAAGCAGGTCAATATGAAGGGGTGTACCGGGACATCGCATTCGATCGCGCAATGGCACGTTTTTTTAAAGGATGGATGGGGTCTCGGGATGAGTTTGTATGGGACTTTTATCGGGAGTTTAGGAACAGGGAGTACGAGGATGATATTTTGCAGCGGAGTACGTCAAATTTTTCTATCACTGTCTTATTCTCATAGTAATGCTTCTTCTGACAGGCTGGCTGCAAAAAGTTGTCGGCGGCATCCGGAGCTTTGCCATCACGGAGGCCGAGCTCAAGGATGGTATCACGGCTGAGCAATTCATGCGAGGACTTGTCTTCGATCGTGAAAAGGGGACGTTTGACTGGACCGAGAGAGATGGTACTCTGGGAGCCGTGGCACCCACTCCTACTCCCGCGCCCTCGCCTGCACCCGCTGAAACGGGCTCAATCCACGTCACGAGGAGACCGGAGCTAGAAGAGCCGCCCCTCCCTCAGGTTGCCGATGCGCATCTCCGCCGGCCTTCTCCCTTGACTATCCAGATGCATGACAATATTCTCCCAACACAGCCTACACTGTCAATTTCGCTGCTGCAGGAGCAGATGGATGGCATGCGGCATGCTCAAGAGGACGGGGAGGCGGCTTCTGCGCAAGGACCGGTTCCCGCTGTCGTCGTACAACCTGAAACTGTGCCTATCACGCCTGACCAGCAGCCAACTCCGACTGTCCTCGCGTCTGCGGTACTTCCCATCTCGGTGCATGTGGATTCCGCTGCAGAGGCATTTTCGACGATCGACGTTCCTCCCACAAGTGCAGTAGACGCAGAGGCGGCCCTCCCGCCGACGGCGACGACGTCGCTGTGGTGGCTCCCCTCACGGTGGATGTGGATTCCGCTGCGGAATCATCTTCAGCGATCGACGCTCCTCCCACAAGCGCAGTAGATGCAGAGGCAACATCTCCCATTGACACCGATGACATTGCTGTCGCGACTGTCCTTGCGTCTGCTGTGGTGCCCGTCACAGTGAATGTGGATTCCACTGCGGAGCCGTCTTCGGCGACCGACGCTCTTCCCACGAGTGCAGTCGGAGCAGCCGCTGCTACAAACAGCAATGACATCGCTGTCGAAGTGTCATCGACATTTGACAGCCACGCAAGCGGGGAGAACCGCGCAGTGGATTCGGCCCAGAGGGTAATCAGTCGCAGGGATCTACCTCTGCGTACATCGTTCTCTTCGGCGGCGCATGCTAAACCGCTCTACTGGTCGGCCAGGGACCTAGGTAAGTTCCCTAGCAACGAGTTTTTTTGGTTGTATACTCACCTCCTCCAGAACGCTTCATTCCCTTGCTACCGTCAAGCTCTGAGCTTCCGCGAAGGATTCTTAATCAGGTGTCAGTGAACCTTACCCAGACTCGCGACCAAATTCGGGAATGCCACGCAGTTCTCCAGGCTCATGGCTGCATCGCTGACCCCCCATCAACTAGTGATATCGGCTGTGCTTAGAAGTGCTTGAGCGTCATTTTGGGAAGGCTTAATTTATGATTGTTATTGTATGGTGGTTACGAGTACTTATGTGACGTAAATAGTGGCTGTGTTTCATCAGTCTTTTGACATTTTGATTGTGGTGTTTCACGTGTTTTTTCGTGTTTTCGTGTTGTTCACCTAAATTAGTTTCTGTTTTGGAGGATATGTAGACAAGCACTGTGGTTGATCTGGTGTATAGTCGTTGGGATGGTGTGAAACGAAAGAACATTTTTTCGACCATACACGAACCCAGTGAACCCGATATTTTGTACACATGTACTACACCTGCCTACATTTCACTCCTTTGAACCTAAGGAAAATATGCTGTGGTTGCAGCGCTACGGACCAAACCTTTCCAAAAATCACATCAGCGGAGTTTGAAATGGGTTCGGACAGGCGTAATTTTATAAAGAGAGAGAATCAAGCAAGGTTCTTCCGTACGATCAATTTTTTGATCAAGGGTCAAGGGGGACTCGACTCTCAAATTTTGGAATCAGGTCCTAAAGAGACTTAAATGAGGGCTGGGAATCGATATTTCAAGGTTTCAGGTTCATCCAAGCCTTGGTGGTTGAGATATGGACATTTTGATGGCAAGTCCGAATATTTTTCCCCGATTTTTTCTGATATTTTTCCGAAACGAAGGCATCCATTGTCGCGTTTCTTGGAAAAAATTGGCCTGACCCCCTCCCCCCGTGGGAAAACTTCTGAGAAAAAATCGGAAAAATCTGAAAAAATCTGATTTCGATTGCCAGCCATCATTTTAAGCTTTTAAGCACTTGGTGTATAAAACTCGAACGCCCTTAGGGTGTGATTTTTCTCTCGGTTAATTTATCCACGTAGACTCTTACTTAGTCTAACTTAAGTTAAGATTCCATGTGATCCACGGAATCTCGTGTGTGTAGTCCAACATATCTGACCCCATTTAAGAGGCCCTATCATTACTCTTCTTCATCGTCCTCCCCTTAGCCGTCTTCATCTTCTCCTTCTGCATCTTCGTCCTCTCCTTCCGCGTCTTCGTCCTCTCCTTTCGCGTCCTCGTCCCCTCCTTCCGAGTCTTCGTCCTCTCCGATCTCGTCCCCGACCTCTGCTTCTTCATCGTGCATGTCCGCGTTTTCGTCACCGTCCCCACTTTCTTTCCCATCCGCCTTGGTCCTTGATATTCCCTTTCTTGTTACTGTATGCTCGCTCCTGTTGTTCTTCCGGACCTGAGCGGGTTTCCCCTTCGCTTTTGGCCTCGGCGCCACTATGATGGCGCCTTTTACGGTGGTGTTTTTGGACGCCTGCTTCTCCTTATATTTGCGCCACAAGGCATTAACCTAATAGGGGCGAGTTAGGCAATAGTAAGAAAGGAAGAATACAACACACGGCGGCCATGGGCTCTTTGCCACTGCTTTCTGGGTGGTTTTTCTTCCATTTTGGCAGGGTCTCCGCCACGAAAATGTTGTAGGCGGACGGTGCACGGTTGCCGCTGTCTGAAAAACAGGCAGAAAAAGGGGGTTAGGGTATTCAGCAATTTAAATAGCGATACATACTCTTGTTTCTCGGCTTCTTAGCCCCGGAAGAGACGTGAACCCGATTTTTTTCCAGCTTCAGAAGTCGTTGGTCGATTGACTTTACGTAGTGGAGAATATCCCGGAGCATCCGATCAACGTCCTCCTCCTGTGTGCTGGACATCTCTCTGCCTTTCGTTGTTCCTCGCACAGCGGGCATTTTCCTGACTTTCGTCTCGCGCAGCGAGCGAATATGTAATGGAGCAAACATTCTGTCGATGGTATTATCCTTATACAAAATGCGGCCCCTAAGTTGCCGAGGCCTTGATTACTCCATAACTATTACAGCTCTTTAAAGAACTGCGTTCTCTTTTTGGGCAGCCATGAGTAAAGTAAAGTAACTTTTGGCAGGCTAAGCTGCCTCCAATATCGTTGCATTCTGCACCCCCTGCCCCCTGTATGGGTAAAAAGTGATGTAGATCGACTCCGTTGGAGCTCCTACAGTGGCTCTGGAGTGCCCTCAAGTATCTCTTTTCGGGAGAAGAATAGCGGGTCCCGTCCGCCAGACTGTCGTGCGGAACGTCGCGCGGGCCATCTTGGACAATGAGCACCACTGTCTCACTTGAGGCTCCTGACCAACTCCTGACGCAGTACTTACTCCTGATCCATACCCCAACTCCTGAAATCAGGCCCACCAAAATTGAAGACGAAAGCGCGAAACCTGGAGTCCTGCTCTCTGCGATCTCGTGAGTCTCGGTCCAGGGTCGTCCCCAAAGAATTATATCATCAATAACCAAAGTACGGACTCGTCGAACCTTGGGGCGCGCGACGAGACATATTCGTCGTCGAAGGGTTCGTAGTTTCCTACTCCCTGGTTCTCCTTTTGGTTCGAAATGAACCGCGAAAACGTCCCTACTGGCGGTTTCAGTACAATCCATATGCATGCTGAATTATTTTCGCAGCCTCCCGAAATCCGCTGGCCACCCGGAAAATTTTTACTATGCACGCCTGCGCAACGACGGCAACAAATGCGCAGCATAGAATATTCCACCCAGTTCGCCCGTCTTCTATGCTTTCTCGTGAGAGGTCTTTTACTTTGCTTGCAAGGTACATAGATTTTCATATCGATTGGGCCGTTGATGCCTGTAGCGTACAATTGGACGTGTTGTACGTAGGTACAGGGCCTGCTTGTTCCTTATTGGGACCTCTGCAGTAATACACTCCTCCTCCTCCTCCTCCTCCTTGGCCGTCACATAGTCCTAACCATTCACAACTCGTAGTCTCCATCTCTTTCTGAATCGTTGAAGCCTAATAATATGGCAGTCCGGATGTACTTTTAGTCGGCCGTCGGAGAGTTTCGGCCTCCGCGTCATGAATCTAGGTCTTTTGACGCCTTCCGCGCCAGAAACAGAGAATGCCGGCAACCAGTTTGCTTTACGCGCCACTCGCTAATCGGTGAAATAAACTTAAACCCCCCACGTAAAATAAAGTGGAAAACTTTTACGACTCATATACGAAACTTCTGGTGCAGATGACCCGGACAGCTACGACAGCATGGTATCATCAGCAATATGTGCACAACGGCATTTTCTCCTGGACAAACTTCACCGACAACGACTGGCTAATAACCAGCAACACAGGCGGATGAGCTTGGAATGCTTCTACTGACTGGGTGTCATTATCCCAAACGCTCAAAAAAAAAAAAAAAAAAAAACCCCGTGTCTGTACGATAAGATGGTCTCGCTTTGTTGGAGAAATGACCAGGAAATGGACCATAAGTCCACTCACGCGGCCTGATGCTGCCTGTGGTCAAGCCTTCACAAGCCCCGCCAGATTCCTCCCTCTCACCGCAGAATCCAAATCTCGCAGGATAAAAAGAGGGAGAAACAAGAAATGAGCGAAAAAAAGGTGGAGGGGGGCTCGGACTATGATGAATTCGAGGAAGCAACTTTCCAAGGCAATCAATTAGTCTAACTTCGAGGTCTCGTACTCCGTGACCGAGTCCAAGCCTTGGTCAACAGTAAACCAACACTACACCGTTGCAAAATGAATTTATGGCGTTACTCTCTCAGTACGTAGTTAGCCTATGCTACTTTGACAAGAACAAAGAGGGCAGGTGGACGCTGGGGGTCGAGCCCCGTATTGTCATTTTTCAACCAATAGTTGTAAATGCCAGCCTCTGTAAGTATGCTGTCTGGATTTTTGATTACTCGGTTTACACGAAGGTACCGAATCATATGCCATGCGACAAAGGCAAGGAAAGCAAAAAGTCTCCCTTTACTGGCCAAATGCTGCCCATCAGTAAAACTACACGTTTGTCTTTGGCGTCTTTGCCAAGACGTCAAAGACGCCAAAGACACATTTTTTACCAAGACGGCGCTTTCGTAGATTCAAATCTTACAACGTTGCAACCTAAAATCAAGCCCCAGTTCAGTGTTGGCCAAGAGTCATATTCTTTAAGGCGTGAAATCTCGTGAAAACAACGAAATATTTTATTGCGGAAGAACGGTATGGATCAAACTGTCCATAGCAGAAACTCGGCGCTTAGTTATCATTGCCTTAGTATCCATTTGAATTTTCGGGGCAATAGCCATTACTTCAACAAAAGTCAGTGGAACTGGGGTCTTTCTAATCTTTTCAAGAACACTCTCACCATCCTCTTCCGTTTGGTTCTGAACTAGTGGAAGACCACTTTTCATATATGTATGTATAGGAACACCTGGACCAAAATGTATATACATCTTGATCAGAAAGTGTATGTAGCGGGAACACAAACCTGTCAATGAATGTAGTGGGATCTTGATGTGGCCGAATGAATGTAGCGGGAAATCACACTTTTTCCACCACATTCTTTCGTTGTGCTGGATAATGACCAGAGACATCCCGACTGCGGCAGATGCTGCCAAAATCTTCCCAGCCGTGGTCCCTGAAATGAAGCATTCCCGAAACCAAGTGCCTTTACAACCGTAGTAAATCATGAGCCCAATATACGCGAGGACTGCACCAGTATAGCTGGGATGACGCATATAGTTATACGGTCAACCTGTCACTAACTGGTGATCTCTTCTGATTACGGCCTCGAAAGTGAAGTGCCTCCCGAGAGCGTTGTAGCATTGCAGTCGGAGAACTGCTCCAATTACAACAAGGAGAGACCCTGCCACCAGGGAATACGGCATCCCCGCTGAATTAAGGTCAGTGTCAAACGAGAGGACGTCCAGGATCTTCCTCGAGTAAATGCACGTCGGTCCGTGTTGTGCAGCAATAGTTACTACCTCGGCCAATGCAATTAGCCAATAAGCCAGCTGTTTACCAACTCCGCTTCAGTATGTAGGTAGAATCGATGAGTAACGCAGGTAGTTAAAACCTTCTGTGTCTTCCGAAAATGTTGGCAAGTCAACATAAGCTCCAATCCATTGGTCGATATTTGTTTTTCAGCTCTGAACAATTGAGCAAGTGATGCTTCAGCATATTCACGGTAAATTTGACCTGAGGGCAGAAATATAATTAACAAGAATAAGTGGCTTGGCGCCAACTCGGAAAGCCCTGTGAGAATGGGTTCAGCATTGCACCGTTTGGTTAGGATTCGTCCGCGAAGCATCCTTTGCAGAAATAAGAACCATAGACCTTTTTTTTTACCTCTGCGCACAGTTGTTATTACTGCCGGGGAGTTGTTTACCCATACACAAGGAAATTCCTATCACCTTTACGATCTGCGAACATTTACAACTATTGGAGGCATTATTGCGCTTTCCGGAGCGCAATTACTGGTTTATATTTTGAAAAGCGTGACCTTATTACCTTTTCAATGGTCCACATTTTGAACCGCATGACTTGACATCCTGGAGACCATTTCAATTCCAGTGCAGTTCTAAAGACATTGTCTACGCCTCTCAGGAATGGATAGCCCTGATCACGGCGAACACATACATCTATTCAAATCCCACTTGGAGGCATTATTGCACTTTCCAGAGCGCAGTTACTGGGTTACATTTTGAAATGCATGATCCTGCAATGGTCCAAATCTTGAACTGCCGTGGCGTCAAGGAGTTTTCTGGCTCCTCCACCGCTCCTCGGATATCGAAAGTCACATACATAGTGCGGTTGATTTACAGCATTTGCAGGAAAGGTTGGCCGCGCCAAATTTGTGTTTTTTGAAAATGATTATTTCGAACCAGCTGAGGCCTGGCGCCTGAGGTCACGTGGCACTTTTCTATGCTTTCCCCGACTCTGAAATATATTTCAATGGTGGATGACCGCTGCACGTCTCCGTGCCGTGGATATACCATCCGTAAGCGGTTTACACCTACATGGGTGTCTTGATAGAAGCGAATGCGCATTCGGGGCCGCGTCGGATATTCATCTTCCAGGACGTCCAGTGGGTGCATATCTTTTGTATGGAACCATTTCAAGGCGCATTTTGTCGCCATCTATCTGGGGTGATAGCCAGCGAAATTTCAGTTCGAACTGTGTCCTCGGATTATTATTCAGTGCCCTCATTGGCTTTCAGGAAGGCCAAGAGCTCCTCATTCCGGCCCAAACAGTTGCAAATGAACCCCGGCACAGCATGCCGAGTTTCGCAGCAAATCAGTAAATTGGGCTGTATAGAACCATTTCAAGGCGCATTTTGTCGCCATCAATCTGGGGTGATAGCCAGCAAAATTTCAGTTCGAACTGTGTCCTCGGATTATTATTCAGTGCCCTCGGTGGCTTTCAGGAATGCCGAGAACTCTTCATTCCAGCCCAAACAGTGGCAAATGAACACCGCCACACCAGGTAGGTAGGTACTGTAGGTAGATAGGTAGGTGGTAGTATTACACGGCACGGTCCGAATAGCGAACACCGATTTCCAGGGATTTTCCCGGCGTCCACAGTAACCCTATTAGGTTTGCTTAAGCCACACGCGTCTCAACGCCAATCGCTGTTAAAATATTGCCCTGTTTGAACCCCGAGATAAGCAGTGTTCAACCCAAAAAGACAACAACTTGTGGGAGTCGAAACCAAGACGTACTTGGATGTTGCATTACGCTTGGCTGACCCGCGTAATCTTCAGAATATCACTAGTCCATTCCCGGTTAAGCTGGACCCATTACCGTGGGTTGCACGAGCCCGGAATGACTCCTAGAGTAAAATTATGTGACAACAATATATTCTGGGCCCTCTTCACGATATGTGCGGTCCAAAACAACCAGGTAAAATTTTTAGACCCTTGAATTTTTTATATAACCTGGTGAGTATGGCACCATTTCAAAGCCCTGCTTACGCCCTTTCGAATGTACCCAAAACCAAGTTAATCGGTTGAGATTTGAACGAGATACAACCTCGGCAAACAGCCGGATCAAATTTGCTCTTTATATTCTAAATTTAGCGAGTGTCATTAGTTATGCAAACAGCTATAAACACTGGTAAAATGATGAAAACAGAATGAAGGCAAGTGTAAGTATGAGCTTATATGACTGAAGGTATTAGTGGCATGACGTTCCTTTGGTAAATGCACTTTGGCAAAATGAAGGCAAGGTTCCATGAGATTGATGAAGGTCAGTCTTTAAGTAATAGCTTTACTGCTCTTTGCGGAACTTAGGGCGCGGATCAAAATTTCATCAAAATCTGATCTTTCACATATATCACTGGGACATCCCAACATATTGTTTGTCCGTTATTTGGTCCGGGGCTGTAAGGGCGGCAAAAATGGTCTCTTCTACTCCTGCGCGTGACTGCTAAGCTGCTGCACATCTTTCTAGACCCTTTAATTCTTCTAAAGAAGCTTCTCAAACATTTTTAGACTAACCCACCGGCCGGTTCCAAGCTGGGACATCCAAACATATTGTTTGTCCGTTGGGACCCTGGGTCTCGGACCAACCACCTTCACTATTGTTGATGGTACAGCGATGGGAATCTCGTCACGCGCAAGAGATGCTTGTTGATGGTACAGCGACGTGAATTTCGTCGCGCGCAAGATATGTCCAGTAGGCGCAAACGCAGCGCGGGGATGATGAAACGACAGTGACGTCGTACGCAAGAAAAGATGCCGCCGGGAGGCAATGCAGCGCGGAAATAAACAGCGGAGACGGGCGGTGACACGGCATTGGATAGTAATGGTATGCCGGAAAAGGATGTGGTTCAAGTAGTGCCGAACGTGACGTAGTCCATCGTCATGTTATTGTATGCCTCAGGCGAGCTGAGAAGGTCCTGCGAGTCGTCCGATAGAATTGATGATGAAGACGACGAGTGAGGAGTGCTCGTGAATGGAATGGAGGACGATGAATGATGAGTGTGGGCAGCATGATGATTGAATAACCCGGCCGTGCTGTTTTGGTGCTGCATAGCATGAGACGCCGGCTGCGTGAATCCCGCGGGAAGTGAATAGTGCGGTCCAGCCCAGTAAATGGGTGAGGGCTGCAGCGTGGATGGCGTGTAAGAATTTATGGGAAATGGAGATGTAGCTGCAGTTGCGTTTGTATGTTACGGCGGCGGTGGTGGCTGCGGCTGGTGTGCGGCAGATGCCACGGCGGCTGCTGATGCGGATGCGGGTGCATGAATGCTGCTGCGCAAAGTGTTGTCGTGGTATCCTCCCCGACGTCCCTGCCCAATTCCTCCTCGATTTCCTCCTCGATATCCACCTCTAGCGTCTCCACGTCCCTGCTGGGGGCTTACACCGTCGTTACTACGATCGTGTTCGCAACGTACTGACGTTTCCGGTGCTCGTTCGGGTTTGAACGTGAAGCACCGGACCGTAGTTGAACCGGGAAGCGGTGGAATAGGGAATAGGGATATTCTCCAAGAACAGTCCGCTTTCCTGAGCCGCATTCAGTTCTTTGCTGGCCCAGGAGGGTGAATTAATAATTCTCCGTAGTACTCCTCGAATTTTCCTTGAGGGCGTCCCTGCTGTTGAATGGCTTCCGCACTATTGCGGATCAACGATTCCAGAATAGGGATATCCCATCCAAGGCGCCGCTTCTCCGTCAGGCAAACCATTTTGCACAGTTCACGTGATCAGCTCCCATTGATGGCCTGGCATCCCGAGCCCGGGTTCGGCACGGATTATTTCGGATCAAAGACGAGTCAGGAGTTCCTCACGTGATATTGCCACGTCCAATTCCCAACCAAATGGCACAAAATTTTATGAAGGTACTTGCGATGTACATGTCCGCCGACTACGCCAACTATAGCTCCGGTATTACAGGGCGGCCCAAGCCGCTGCATCCTGGACTGCGTTTTGGTTCCCACTTTGAGCGCACTACCGCAGGACCAAAGTAATTTAACCTCGAGGTTCGTTTTCTTGGGCTGCAGTAACGTGCAACCCCCCTTTCTTTATTTTTATTTTTATTTTTCTGACTTGGGCCTAGCGCGATCTCGTCGGCGGCTGAGGCTGTCTCATCCGATGATGGCAGACCTCTTCTCGGGATCAGCCTAATCATGGATACAAAACTGCCTCAAAAGAAGCTTATTTATCCCGAGCATCTTGACTATAACAATCTCCCAAGCCGTGTTAGAGGCTTGGCTCAGTACCTGCACATCATGCTCAACGACGCCGAAGTTCTTGCGCTGTCCCCCGTCTGGACAGATTTTCTCGCCGATATCAGTTACAAAATCGTCCAATTTTGTGCATCGCAGTCAAAAGCGGACTTCACCTCCGCCATACAAGGGCGGCACTGCGGATAGTGAGTGCGTGGAGACCTCCACCTGTATTCATCATTGAATCTCCCCCTCAGCTACGGCCCAAACGGTGCTTCCGCAATTGAGTCGGAGATCTTGGCGATGCTCGTTCCGAAAGAAGAGCTATCACGCACCGTCTACCATACAGTACAGCAGACCCTTCGCAGTGACCCCCGGAACCGATTCGATGGTTATGATGCAGTCCTCGACTTCAGGGAATTCGTGACCTTCATTCTGACACCGTCTGTCGCCACCATGCTCATCCAGGAGGACACGGGCATGGTGTATAGCATCAGCGTCGTCAATGCTATACGACGTGCAACCAGTATCCTCGATGGTGTCACTGATGTTTCCTTCAGTACGTCCCAACGACTGGCGGACTATAACATTCCTGACTTTCGACAGACTCAGGACAAGGGCGCGCGCCGCGAGCGACGGAGCCTCAACCGGGTAAGTATGACCGTATGCCGACTTCCAAATTTGGACTTATCACGCCTATAGCTCAGCGCAATTACCCTAAACTCAGCCCAGGCCAACCAAGGGAAAACTTGAGAGCCCAATTGCTGTATCCAAGCCCCGCAACGCCGGACCCTACGCTGCGGGAACAGAATCTCAGCACTTCGTCTCTGGAAAAGCGCCACCCTACCACCTTTTCGGCGCAAGACGACCGTGCCCATCGCAACCGGATCGCCGCCCAGAAATCCCGCAATCGCCGCAAGGCGGAGCTCTCGTATCTCGAGCGCCGGGTCAGCGAACTAGAGGAGGAGAACCGACAGCTCCGGGTTTGCCTCCTCGTCGCACGTAACGAGCCGCAGTGCAACCAGACAACAGCCCAAAATAATAATACGGAGCTCCGCGAGCGTCTCATGGCCCTTGAGAAGGGCTGGGAGGTAGTTGTCGCAGCCGCCCAGGTCCTGGACGCTAACGGGCGCGGTGGAGGGACAAGCTTGACGGGGAGCTGAATTCAAGCCGAGTCCCCCGACGATGGGAACCGTAGGAAACTTGTCAGAATACTTACTTAGTGGCCATTGAACGCATGCGTCACAACATTTGCCTCGATCCTCACAGCCGGATGTATAGTATTAGGTCCCGCTTTTTATACACGAGCAAACAAAAACGCACAAGTAAGCGATGCATTTTATTCATGACGTCCAACTGAGCCAACATAATAATATGACCTGGCAAACAAAAGTTCGTCAGCCCCGACGATTTTGTCCGAACCGGGATCTAGGTAGGTACGGTCAGACCCCTCATTTTTGTCCGAACGGGACCTAGGTTTCAAGCCTCAATTGCCCAAAATTTGTCCGAACCAGGATCTGGCCTCCAAAGGTATTATCGGGGGTCCTGCTTAACGGTGTGCTCCCCAAAGCGGACACCGAAGCTTGAGAAGTCTTGCCTGCCCGACGAAATGTGGAGCAGGTCGGTCTTATCCTCCTCGAAACACGCCTCGTCCTCCGTCTCCCACTCCTTCGCGAGCTTCCCTACCATCTCCAGGAAGTGGACGTTCTGTATGATGGAGCGGTGGCTGTGGAGCAAGTGACGATGAACCCACCGGCCCAGGCTGAGGCGATCGCTACGGCGCAGAAGGTTGAGAGGCGGTGGAGGAGGCAGTTAATACAGATGAGGAAGATTATCACCGAGAGAGCGGACCCTTGAGGGGTGCTTTTCTTCACGCAGCGATATGTCACCGTGTGCTTACCGTCGACAACCACCGTGACCCGGTGTCCGTCGAGGAAAGCCAGGACCCACGCGATCGTGGAGCGCGAGAAGCCGCACGCCGCCAGCTCCCCCGCCACGACGCGGTGACTGACCCCGTTGATGGCGCCCTTCAGGTCCAAGAAAATTGTGGAGACCACCTTGCCTTCGTCGAGTTGGGCGCGGACTCTGTGGATGAAGGCGTCTGCAGCCTGTTGCGTGCTGCGACCCAGTCGACCGCCGAACTGCGCCTCGTCGAGGAGTCCTAGCTTTTCGGCCTCATGGGAGATCCGATTAGCCATGAGTCGCTCGAGGGGTTTGGTTAGCGCTTCGGCATGCTGCTCGACTGGGTGGTAGGCTTTCGGGCTGGTCTTGTCATTCTCGGCCGGCTTGGGGGTAGGGACGGCGTTGGAGGCTTTGAGTCGGAATGGGAAGAGGCCGAGGTGGATAGACGATTTGAATAAGGAACGTACCCAGTCCGCCAAAACCGGCCAGCCACGTTGGATGAAGCCCATCTGCACTCCATGCGTGTCGGGCGCTTTCCAGGCGCTCCCCGACCAAATGGGCAAAAATAGTTCGCTGCGTCAGGGTGGCGCGGCGGGCCAAAATTGGCGAGGGCGGTTTGCATGCTCTGGAGGCAGTAGCTACACCGTCTAAGCACAGGAGGTACTCACAATATATGAGTCAGGGTGGCTAAGGAAAGGGCTCAAGTCCTTACGCCTACATCGCGTTGGTCATGAGGATCATTGGACGCGGCGATGATACGGCGGTCTGCGGCGGAACGCCTTCGGAGGGTAGGCTCGTGCTTTGGGCCGCCCGCTGTCGAATGCGTGCGCGCTGACCATGGTGGCCCCGACATCCCGCCGGATCGGCCCCCGACCCAAAATCACTTGTATCTCGGTCAGTCCTTGTCCTATCCGCCTCGAATAAAATACTCACAGCATACCTAGAATACTATACAGAGATACAGGGGGTGTTCAGGCGTTTTTGGCCGCCCGCTGCCGAACGCGTGCACGCCGACCACGTTGATACCGGATCCGTACCCGACACAAAACCTTTGCTATACCGGTCAGTTATCCCCGAATCCATTTAAAAAAGATACTCAGCTTACCTCTAGGACATTCACTAGAAGGTGTACAGGCGTTTTGGGCGGTCCGTTGCCGAGCGCATGGACGCTGTCCACGTCGGCGCCGCCTCCCCACCGGATCAGTACCCGACACAAAACCTCAATTATCTAGGTCAGATCCTGTCGAAATTCCTTTGAAAAAGATACTCAGTACACTTCTATGATGTCCTCAAGGTGATATACAGGTGCTATTGGCTACCCGCCGCCAAACGCGTGCACATCGACCACATCGGCGCCGACTTCCCGTCGGACAGTACCCGATCCAAATCCGTTTGTATTAAGGTTAGTTTTCGTGCTATTCACGTAAAGTAAAATACTCACACCATCCGTATGATGTTCTCAAGATGCTGGGATGCTGTTTTTGTCATCGCCAAAAGTGTCCATCCACAACGCCGAGGGACTTCGGCAAGTGTATTGGGCGGTGCACCCGTTCCGCGGGCACGATTCCGTGTGCCGTGCAACGTCGGCAGCTATTCCGATGACTACCTCCGCATCTTGTACTTAGATTTCTGGTCTGTAGTCACCGAAAAGTAATTCAAATGGTTTGCACACCCCAAAAACGATTTGATTGCTGTAAAATGCCCAAGTTAAAGTCTTTTGCATGCAGAAGCAGCTCAGGTATCGCTATCGCCGTTTTCCTCACTGCCCTGCCTGGCCTACACGCTACCCCCATCCCCCTTACTCAGTATCCACGTTGTTGATGTGATCGGGGCGTACCTAAATGGTAAATTGGACGAGGAAATTTACGTGCAACAACCAGAACTCTACCACGAGGTACTACACGAGTCTGGAAACTCAACAAGGCACTTTATGGCCTCAAACAGTCAGGCCGTATGTGGAATCTCGAATTAAATGACTCATTCATTTCCCACGGCTATTCCCGACTTCTTTCAGGCACTGGGAGTCACACAATGTGGCGCTTCTCCAACAATCTCCGTGCATTGAATGCCAGGAGGCACAGAAAGGAAGGGAGATTGAGCAGCTCGCGCGGAACTGGTCATCACAGTAGTTGATGTTACCTTCCCAAGGTGCGACTCCCGCACTCGAATCTTTGCCCATGTCAATCGACTCTCATCGCAACATCAAATCGTTTGTCCACGAGGCAGCAGCCATCCTTCGACAACCCACCACGCTGGCCCTCTCGTGAACTCCCAACATATCAATCGATTCGGGCCAAAGCATCTTAAACGCACTGACCTCCATGGAATATCTTGACGTATCGCGATGCCTTCATGGGTCCCGGCAAACAATGCAGAGCGTGCTGGCGCACCCAGATATCTGGCTACCTCACCTGAGGAAAATACGGGTTGGATGGCCGGTGGACAGCGAGACGGCACAATTGATGCTGGCCGGCACGCAATTCTGCAAACTATTGTCTCCAGTAACACCCGATCCCGATAACATTTATCACAGCAGATGTATTGAGAATAATATACTTGTACAAATTAAAATCGTACATGTAAAATTTTAAACAGAAACAGACTCGTTCTGCCATGCGCATGCAATGACCCTAAAGCCCAAGTCAGTGTTGCCGATGTGCGGTTAGGTTCGGTTCTTTGCCAAAAATCCGAACCCCGAACCCGACCTAGGGTCCGGTCCGGTCGAATTTTGCGAACCCCAGACCGGCATCGGTCCAGTTCACCAAGGGTTCGGTTCGGGTTCAGAAGAGGTTCGGACCCGAAAGAACCGCAAAGAAATTCAATCGATCTCATCGTTCAAGGCATCAAGGGCAGCAATGACACACTTCTTGGCCTCCTCCGCAGCGTTGACATGGCCGTTATGGTACGCACTCTTCAACAGTTGAAGAGCTTCAAACAACTCGAGCATCAGCCGGTTACGATGGGAAGTCCGAGTGAGTGACCCATTTGAGAACACTCTCTCAGATGCTGTCGCAGAACCCTGGATGGCAAGATAGTCCCGTGCGATGCGCGCAAGGAGTTCATCGCGGGGGTGCGTCAGCATGGACACCTTTTAAAGGATATTAACCTGTAGAGATCCAGTTCAATGCCAGAGCAGATGTTGCTCAAGCAGAGCGCATCATGATGGGGCTAAGACCCGCACTCATCTTGATCCATCCACGCTGCACCATCGGCCCCGACCCAAAAAAAAGTAATGAAATGAGCATCGGTGCAGAAGCTATTTTGCAGTTATAAAGCATATTTATCTGTAGAGATCCAGTTCCATAACAGAGAGGATGGCGCTCAAGCAGAGCGGGACTGAGGCGCGCGAGAGTATTTATCCACAGTGCACCGTCGGCCTGGATGGAATTAATTCCTTATTTGGATGAAATGAGCGCCATCGCGGACATCGTTTTGCCACATATTAAGCATTTGTCGCCACGGGTGACAAGTCGCGAGATGGGAAGACACATATTGTGCCGTTTTTGGATGAAAACAAAGCAACACGGCTGAAAGTTCCAGCAGAATCCCACATCCAAAAAGAGAACTAGAGTGTGTTCATGTGGAAAGGACCAGTGTATAAAAAGGGTGGCTAACCGCGTCGAACTTGAAGGGTAAGCCGGGCCCGGTGGATGACGTGGTTTTTGGGCCTGGTTAACACAAAGTGTAGAAAAGAGATGATTGCTTTCGATAATTGAATATCTGAATACACCGATTCATGGAAGGCGCAGAAAGACGGGAAACCAAAGAGACGAAGCAGCGGAGTTGGCGGTGAGAGACTGAGAGTGGCACGTCGCATAAACGCGGGCATCAATTGATCTCTCCATTTGTTCGAACGCGGTCACGGGATGCTAGTGTTGTCAAGGCAAGGGACGCGAAATCTGGAGACAAAATATTGTTATTTTGAGGAGGGGAAATAGGGGTTCGAACAGGTTCGCACAGGTTCAGCAAATTCTGACATTTTGCGAACCCCGAACCCGACCCGCGGTCCGGTTCGGTTTTTTTACATCCTCCGAACCAGAATCTGGGTCCGGTTCGTGTTCGGTTCAGGTTCAGAATCGGTTCAAAACCGGACAGCAGCAACACTAGCCCAAGTTAGAGGCTAGCGGAGCTGTCGCCGAATGTGGTCAAAAATTGCCTTACAATATACATCATCGTTATCCTTGCAGTTGCAAAAGACCCGAGTCTCTGTCCATCCCGGAGAACCCGTGTCTGTTTGTAATTTGCCCTGCCATCCCGCTACAGCTCGAGATGGTATGTCATCCTATTCCTGTGCGATGTTCTCAACAGCACGGCGATTCATCAGGCCGAGAATATGAAGGCCTCAGTCTCGATGTCCTCCCTATCAATTCTCTGACCCGAGCAGAAATGAAGACCGTGCAATATTTCAATATCTTTAGTCTCTTTATTTTCTTATTTTCGCCCACTTCTATCTAGTATCGAGCCGAAAGACTGAGTTCAAAAAGATCACGGAGATCGGGATCGAACCCGCCACCGCCTGGAAATGGAATTGCCAAATTGAGAATGCGCGCGAAAAAAAACAGTTATTCTCATTACTTTCCGGAACGGCTGTAATCCATCGCTACCGCATTTTTCAAGTGATCCATTTTATTCGATGTCCCTCAGACAGCCACTGCGGATCTTGCGAAGTCAAATGCGGCAAAGAGGTCACACGATGGGAGTGCTATAGACGAATGGTTAGCAAAAACGGGTGAAAAATACGAAGGCAGTCAGCACGGAGAAAAGCCCACGTCACGAAGTGATGTCCGCTATCATACGTGGGCTATATAAGTGTCTCAGCGGCTGCGGAAGGCTCGCTCTTCCATTCAGAATCATGGCAATATAAGCAGTCTGAGGGAGTGCCGCGGGGTGTGGCGCGACGGGCTCATTCAGGTTGTGTTCTGTTAATCAGATAGATCATGTTTTGTTGAACAGCTGTTACAGCTGTTTGCAGAGTTAACGGCACTAGCCATTATTTTGTAAACAAAGAACAAATTAAATATTTCCCTTCTTTACGCGCTCATCCTGACCTCAATTCCTTGACTAAATTCCTTGAAGATAGGTGCGTTCCAATCACTCATCCACAAGCTGTCCTACTTACATAAGCTTCAAGCCATGAACCATACTAATACCGACTGATATGTTTTTCTAAGGCATTACAAAACAGTAGAAAGGCGTGTAGATTAAGGGAGCTGTCAGCAAAAGTCGTGTAGATTGGTGCTGCGGCGACGTTCGGGAAGATGGTGGGTGCGCTGAGTCGGTAAATGTTGATGAGGAAGCTAAACGTATCTGGGTGTGACTGCCTGGTCGGGCAATCACCGGCCATCAAACGAGTCTGCCCTTTTCAAAATCAAACGAGCCTTGTAGTATCATTTCTCGTAAGCCAGCCATCTACTAAGGATCAGATGTAAAGCTGAGGCTGTATCAATGCACTGTTGTACCTGGCTCAATGTTGTCTGTGATACCTTTCAATCTTTCAGGACCATACCCTGGGTAATGAGCGGCGAGCATGGAGTGCATCTGGCTCGAAGTGGCCGAATGGAACTCCAAATGATACCCCAGACGTCCAGGCCTCGTAAGTGCTGGGTCCAAGCCAGCTATATCATTTGTGGTGATGAAGAATGTTCTGTTTAGAGTCATGAATTCAGGAGAACAGCCACAATCTGGATCAAAAACCCACACACCTCTTTCTGGAGCTGCATACATATCAAGTTAAGTGAGGAATGAGCGATATCACAAGAAAACAATATAGTACCTGTAACTCCATCCAGTGCATTAAGTAGGCCAGGAAGAGTCACGCCTTGCACGCGATCACCTTTTCCCTGGGTGGATAGTCCAGTAATATCCTGTTCCAACGGGTAAAGTTGAATCAAGATTGGATGATAAAAATTACGGTCATAGTCTAAAGTCGATGCCGACTCAGGCTGGCCCAAGTTGCCGCCCAACTCAAACCCAACTCGAACTGCCAGGCTGCGATCGATAAGCTGAAATGACTAACCTCGGATACTACCCCCGGTGCCCTCCTTGATTCCCGCTCACATCGTGCAGGAGGCATTTTCCATGTGTCGTGCGGAGGAGCGGGCAGACGAGCCCGCCCTGGTTAAGGCGCTGGTTGACCGTCGTTCCAATGGGAAAACATACAGGGAGGCTCTGAATGGCCTCTGATCGCAGTACATTCAGAGCGCGACAGAGATGCACGCACCGGCAAGGAAGAGGCAAATAGCCTCATAGGGATCGAAGAGTAATGTCATCGGCGTGCCCATGCCCCAACCAACGACGACGGTGAATCTATGGGATCTCAGAGTTCCAGCAAAATAAGAGCAGGTAGGATGCGCACGGAATGACAAACAAGGCAATTTGCTAGTATACCACTCAGTGAGATACTCAAATTGCAGGAGAACCTGGGACTTACGATGCTCGAGCCGACAGCAACGCCCATACTCAATGTCAGCTTATCTTTGACGGAGACAGTAACGGCTGAAACATGTTCTGCAAAAATAATCAGCACTGGCCTAAACCAGATCAGCTCACAGAATAATATTCTGCTATGGGTCGGCCAAACCGAGGTCACTAGGCTGCAGCAATATTATGGTCCCTGAAAATATTGATCGGCCGAGGCCTACAGCGTAGGTAGAAAAATATTATTTCCATGAGTGGCCCAACCCAGCCATGCTCGCAGAATAATATTTTTACATGGGCTACTGATCGGCCCAATCCTACCATGCTGGGTGAATAATATTATATTTGGCTCCACCCAGTACTCTAGGCCCCTAATGTTTCCATTTTAGCCTGCTTTCTTTCATTAAAAACACCCGACAGCCTTTCCCTAGGAACCCTGTGAAATAATATTATTCCTGGCCCACAATAATATTATTACTGCCCTAGCAGCCCGGGTTCAGCCAAGAAACCGGCGGATTTCGGAGGCCCCTACACTCTAGGGATTAATCATACGTAGGGGACCTAGCTTCTAGGGCATTATGGACTGCATATTGTGCTGTATCTCCCACTTTACGGCCACCGAGGGCCACCGCCGCTTCAAAGCCTCCTCACTGCCACGTCATCTCCATCGGTTTACTTGTTCGCTCAGTCTGAGCGCCATTGTGGTTGAAGACCTGGACCTAACGAATGTTGGCCACGTTGCTCTTGACGTTGCTTGAACTTCCCGTAGAACTTCTTCAGGAGGTTGAAAATCAGGTGAGTACGCTGAATTTCTTTCCACATTCAAATTTCAATGTGCTGTCGCAGCTTAGCAAGGTCGATCGTAATAGTCTCCGCGCAGTATGCAAAGCCCTTAGCTTGGGCCCCTCGTTTTCGCATCCCTGATGTTGAGAGTTGACGAGCTGCAGCGTGAACATGGCCTGGGGGATCGAGGTCACAGCCCAAAAAGCTTCAGCCTCTGTTTGGGTTCTGGGGGTCGAGGTCGTAACCTGCCGAGTGTCTCTGCCACCACAGTTTCGACATCTGTTTGAGCTCTGAGGGATCGAGGTCACACCTCCGTTTGGGTTCCGGGGGTTCAAGGTCGCAACCTCCTTCATCCATAGGGCAGTGCACTTGATCAAAGATCTCTTGCGCTTGACCGTCGACGCCTCTCCGCCTGGACGTCTCAGTCCCGGCATTGCATGTCCATTGGTCAGGCCAACCCAAAGCCAGAACATCACTACTTGCGCCAGCTTCCCAGATGGCATGCCTTCGAGGTTGATGGAAGAGGAGGAGCGAACAAGGATCAAGACTCGTGTGGCGAGTGCATCGGGATTTAAACAATCTGCTCGTGACCTCGCGTACGAGCGCGTACGCGCTCGTACGCGAGCCAAAAGTTCGCGCGCACGCGAATCACGAGCTATGTCCGAATTCTCACGAGAGCTGTCTAAAGGTGATTGACACTTGTTCCCTCAAGGTATTTCGTGCCTTCTTTGTGGATAAATACGCACCCATGAATTCTTGCATAGCTTCTTCACCATGTAACATTGCGTGCAGGTACTTTGAGATGTATTCCATTCTCAAAATCTTCGATTTATTTAGGTTTCGCGGTCTCGTGGCTCGCGTAGTCGCGTCCACAAGATCTACGCGACATCACAAGATCAAAAGATGGCGCGTGAAATGTGCTTTTGCTGATGTGGTGTCGCATGTTGCTCCCCGCTGTACAGTCGATCAATCCGGAAAGAAAGGCGTGTGCCCCTGCTCCCGTTCGAGCCAGATTTCTGACCACGTTGCTGACTCTGTCTGCGCTGCTGGCCCATTCTAGCGCCCTTCTGTCCCCTAGTCTCGCCTTTTCTTCGCCCTTCTACGGCGGCGAATCTCCGCCATTCGCTGCTGCGGCCACCCTCGTCTGCGACTCTCGCCCTTCACCCACCAGAACTCGTCTCTCCCACATCCTAGTTTTGCTCCCCTCCCCTCCCCCGGCCTTGCACGTGTATCTCAACCTACTGTGTCTCACTCCCTCGAATTCCGCGGGTCCCCCCTTCTTTCTCGATAGCACGTCAAATACTTCCTCTCCAACACAATACTCTCACTGGACCTCCCGCCATTCAAGATTGCTTTCCTTACCACCTCAGAACCCCCACTATTGCGTGGAATCTGTCTTGTCGGCACCCGCTATTAGTCCTTGAGCACCCAGTTCGAACTCGCTGACAGCCACAGCAAGCGCGCCAATGTAACAAGAGATGGAATGTCAATGTTCATCTGTCAGGTATTCGGCTCGCCAAGCACTCATCATTGACATCAAGAGGAGACTCGAAGGTCATCCATTCAAGCTCTGATCACCCTTCAAATTCACGTTAGACTGTATCCTCAGAACTCAACCGCTCGCCAACTCCTCAAGCCAGCAATGTCAAATGGTTCAAGCCCGTGTGCACAGCGGAGCCAAGTCTCGTCAAGTCTTTATGCCCCATCTTATTCAAAGGGCGAAGCCAGAACGCGTCGTGCACGCAAAACGACGGCCCGGAAGGATCCACACAAGCAACTGGCAAGCCAGTCCGTCCTTCCTTCCGCATGATTGTGGGTCGCGTCATTGCGAGAAGAGGGGTAGCGCTGGAAAGCATGAGCGCGTTTCCTTCCGTATGAAAGGATCCGCACTGCCACACTGTCCTTCGAGATGCCGAAGTGATGAGATAGCTGACAAATTCCACCGTAACATCGACCATCCCGCCAAGGGGTAACGTGGGGTTAGACTACTTATCAAGGTGACACTTTTACCACTTTGGATCGAGTGATTTGCCTCGGCTATGGCGGAAATATTCGTGCGACAAATTCATTGTTGCGCTTCCTAGTTTGCGACTGTGCCATACCATATTTGCATTTACCATAGCGAACTACAAATGTCGGATAAGAATTCTACAAACAATTTCAGCGCACTCTTTGGCCCGTTCTCTATCCGTAGGTACAACCCTTTCCAGCGTCAAAGCGAATTTATCGGAATGGAATAATTTCAAATTGTGTTTGGCGAGCTTCCTCGATTCAATTGTGGGAGGTGCTCCCCGCGTTTCATCGAATATGAAATATTCCACAGACGGAGTGTTGATTTCGAAATGTTCAACCAACCTAAATACGGGCCAAGGGATATGTCGGAAACAGAGAGGGGACAAGGGTTCTTTATCTCTTCTCAAGACCGCCCACCTCTTCTTGTAAAATAATTTCTGATTCAGGTCTAAATCCCAGCTTTCCCACTCCTGCTGTGCTAGATGGGGCAAATGAACTGAAGGTGGGAAGCTGTTCTGAGACGAGGTCGATGAGGGGATTTTCATCTTAGAATCTGGAGGGTGACATAAAATGAAAGAGGTTGAATACTTGAATACGTGCACATACCGGTAAGTTCTTGTTCACGGTCAAACGTTGCTGACCTACCCGGAATGGTGTTCGCGCTTTGTGAGTCTAAAATCAATATCACAGTTCAGTTAGGTGCGGCCAACAGATCAACGACGCTTTCCAGATGTGGTCATTGCTTCATCAGGTTGTGGAGCTGCCATCCCTATGTTTCTTGGGCTCTGATAAGGGTCATTCCACACAGTTTCCCCTATAATGAGATAGAATCAGAAGTGATGAATCGGAATGATTACTGGCAGCCGATCGGAAATTGAAAACGCACAAGACTCATCCACGTCCATGGGAGTATACACTCTAGGCTCTTCACCCTGCCCGGGAATATACACCCTAGGGTTATCGACGTCCATGGGAGTATACACCCTGTCTTCTACATCACCAGAGTAAGTCACTTGAGCAACGAGATTCAACGTCAGTCCAATTTTCGGCCGACGTTGTCCCCGAACTAGGTGCGAAGGATATTCGTGAATATCGACTATATTGCTTTCCTCGCTTGTTTCAAATGACTGCCAGCAGAAATTTGTGTGGTTCCCGCCCCCGATCTCGACAGTTGGCGGTAAGTGCTTTGACATGGCCCACCCGGAGCAGGTCGCAGACCACGACCATCCAGATAGAGCTGCCCATTTTATAGTTTGCACATGCCGTCATGGTTCCGTGTAGGCTCGTTGCTGGCCTGCCTACGATGAGCAACCATTGTGGCGAGCGCGTTGCCGTTAGTCTCTCGTAGACAGACGCTTCAACAAATGCGTTTCGTACCTCGCCTGTTGGTTCAGATTTCCTAAGAAGTGGGCCCCCTTGAGATTTACTCATCAAGACAATACCGGTTGCGACCTGTTGGGCGATTTAGTTGGCCGCGACCATACGTCAATCAAATCTGGCAGTGGGACACACACCCATTTTGCAGTGCATCATAAGGTTGTGTCCTGGGGGAAAATGCATGCACCGGGCGTCCTGGATGGAGTCTTTGCCACCTGGGTCGACTGCACCCATGTGCGTGTGCAGCACGAAGGCGGAGTGGTTGAGGCCAATCATGCTGGATGGCTGGGCCTGGCGATGCATGGTCTGAATTGCCACAGACTCTGCAAGAAAGCAGAACCTCTTTGATCGGGTCTAGAGAGGTATGTCCTTGGGGGAAAGAGGGACGATGGGAACACGACGACTTTGTACATGTTTGGTAGTTGCCAGATGAAGATGCGTGATCGGGAATATCGTAGTGTGGGCGGCAAATTAGGCTCGTTATCAGCCTGCATACGATGAGCAACATTGTGGCGAGCATGTTGCCGTAGGCAGGCTGGTACTTCTCGGGATTGGTAATCGAGCTGGCTTCAGCAAGTTTAACCAAGTCTTCAAGTTGAATTGGGTCATTCTTGCGAATAACTGCTTCTAGCTGCCCAGGCAACAATTTAGCCGAATTGGCCATGTTTCACACCGATTGTCGCTGGGCCGGGTTGACAACATTTCATAAGTTCTGGCCATATAGACGGGGAACAAGTCATTGAGTGAGGAAATCCTGGAGTCAAAGACCAAGGTTGTAGGCAACAAGAAGAAACTGACACGTCAAACCGCGCGAGCTGCTGTGTGTGGTGGCGGGAGCACTCCAGGAGCGCTCAATAATCATTCATAGCTGTGATCCAATGGCGCCAATGACGAAGCGGCGTGTTCCGGTGGCTCCTGGTTTCAAGTTCCCAATAGCAAGTGCCGCAGCGCGCCTCCTTGCGCGACCATTCTCCCAAATTCACCACCAATCCGGGGTGGTATTTCTTCATGTTCGTTTGAACCACCAGGTAACCACAATTAAACTTGTCTTGCGCGACCACCCATGAATCATGAATTATAATTGGCAGTATAGAGTTAACTATATGGTATCATACAATAATTGACCGTCCCGCTAATAAGGCTGACAATTGGCTGGCCATGAAATTTATTCATCTTCACGACTAAGTCAACATTTCACATAGACAACTATTGAATATGTCGGCGTCAACTCAGCAAGGGCTATTGTGAGACCCAAACAGGGGTATGTATGAGAAACGAAAACGAAAATGAAGCAATTAGAAAGCCGGATGATGGCCGGAGATATGATGTCATATGTCACAAAACGTGATCTTAAACTGATCCGTCTCGGCTCGGCCTCGCATAGCCGCCAATCATCCATCAATCTCGGGCGATGATGCCAACGCCGCGCCCGAAGTTTGAGCGGAATCCGGTTGAATTCCGCTAACAGGCCCCCGTTTCCCCGCACCCTGATTCAAAATGCAGGACGCCGAAGTGACATTCTATAAATAGTTTTATTGCGTCGGACCCCGCTGAAACGGTGCACTGGGGTGCAGCCGTGAAATCAATCGACTCAAATAAGTGAGCGGGAGCGAACGAATCACTATAACCCAACAAATCCAAAATCTAATATCAATCACAAACTCCAAATCGCAATGCTTTTGTTGTATGTGAGTTCGGGGAAGTAGGATTTAGAAACCCTTCAAGATGTTGTTCACATTTCAATGAATGCGGATGAATGCTATTTCTTATAGCAGAGCTCCCGGTGAATGTCAATTTCTATTTCGACAGGGCCATGTCATAGCTCAGAGTAACTGACTTCAAGAAACAAGTCAGAAAAACAGCATCAGCGGCCGACCTCAACCAACGCGGGGTACGTCGACGGGTGAACCGATTCAGCGGGGCGTCTTCCACTCTAGAACCTACGCTCTCAATGGAGGGTAGGGTTGAACGGCCGGCGGCTAGATGGCAATGCGTCCCCGAGTGACGGTGCACTTATACTAACGGCTGCAAGTTCACGCAGGCTTCTCCAACTATATCGAATCTTTCTGTTTCTGACAAGTCCTATCCATTCAAATTCTCTGAGTCTACTAACGGCCCTTTCCCCGGGTGATAGTGTACTATATCATATCATTGTCATTGAGTTCAACTGAACCACGCACCCGAAGGTGGGGCCAGGATTGACTACCGAAACTAAACTAAACTATGGCTTTTATACATTTACAAGACACTCAGCGGGGATAAAAGGAAAAGGTAGGAACATTCTTCTGTGCTGCGGAATCAGCCGGAGTGACCCGCTGACAGCTAGCAACCAATCATATGAAGTGGATTTCACCACCCGTGGGTATAATGGTGTCTTCCCGGGGAAGAACCATGTGTATCTGATGCTTGCACCATATTGCGTGCTCGTTGCCAAGCCCTTCCGGGGAACCATCTCTGACTTCATAACAGAGTACAATCCTCCCGCTGACCTCTAGATGCCTGGCGGGAGCTTAACAAAGACCACTTCAGTAGCGAGCTTTCCTTCTGTCCAATACTTCAACATGAAATGGTCAGCGGGAGTGTTACAAATGTCTCCCGGAGACGATCAATGATAGATCACAACTCCGGTAGTAACTTCCGGTGAACAATCACGTTCATCTTTTCTAGTTGGCAGGTCACCGATTGGCTGGTACAAGCCTCCGGGAGTACACCTTCAGTTCCTTCATGCTCCCGCTGAGTCTCTGGAAGTCAAATAGTGACTTTCAGAGTCAGCGGGGGACTTTCAGAGAGTCGCCGGGCGACTCTCCTACTAACAGTATTCAATCGTGACTTTCAGAAAGTCGCCGGGTGACTCTGTCATTCATGATATCAACACAGAGTACACCTTCATCGGATTTCAAGTCACCCGGAGTAGCACCGTAGTCAACGGGCGACTCCAAAGGGTAGTGTTCGTTTCAAGTAGTCACCGGGGAAGGAATCCCTGATGGCTACCATTCTTGTCAATATATCAATCAAAGTGTTAGACATCGCCTGGGGATCCTCAACGGTTGCTATATCCTTTTACAGGGATCTCCCGCTGACTCTGACACAATCTGTCACATCTCTTCTTTAGCCAGTAGTCGTCTCCCGCAGTTGAACTCAAGCATCCGTTAGAATGCAAGAGTCACCCGCTGACTCCTACTAAGTGTATCCGTATATCCTTCTGTTCTGCTATGGCACTCCGCATCAGCGGCCAGCCCTTAAGACTTCAATAGTTCCTCTTGTTCGCTTCTAGTACTCAACGAAACAGTGTTTAGCTGCTTCCCGGAGCTCAACGGTGGTTGTTTAATTGAGCAGAACGTTGACCTGGTTAGGGCCATTGTTAAGTAATTATCTCTAGTGACCCGCTGACTTTCGACTGTCAACAGCGTAGCCTACCACTCCGAGGTGAGTGTACGCTCTGTTCCCAAGCCTCACATTGTCCCGTAAGATAGCTCAAAATTGAATAAAAACTGTGGTTTTTACGTGTGCCCGGGAGCACGCCCTATCATCTCCCCCTTTCTTAGATTTCAACTGTCCCCAGTTGATCTGCGCACTAACTAGAATGAACCCGAGCGATTTAATTCATCGCCCGCTCACAGAAGTTTTCACGGAAGGGTGGGCATCATCGCATTAGCACTTATTCATGTGCTTCATGCAGCAGGTGGCCAGTGAGGCCCAACCATCCCGCTCATTGTCTTAGGCTCTCCAAAGAATTTTCAGAACAATCAAATATTTTTCTTGACCAATTGCAACCAATAACCATTGTACTTGTACTTTTCCGCTACCACGGACTCCAATTCAGCAGTAGTCTCGTCAATAGTCGCACAATTCAATGTCTCCGGGCCACTATTTCTTGGTCACTATCATTTCAATCCCGAGTCAAGTTTGCCTCTAAATGAAGTCAGCGGCTGACGCCGTTTACTGACTCATATCTTGGATGACTTCAACTCTAAGTTGTATCTGGGGTGAAGGACTCAGTCCCTTGACTTAAGTACTGTTTATTCACAGATCCTTAGCAAAGAAAATGTCGCCCGCTCACTCTCAACTTGCAGCTCGGCGGCAAATACTGTAGATTTGATGTCGCCCGCTGATTCTGCTTCTTATCAACATTTGTATCAGCCGCTTATCAGAGCGGTCACACATTACTCAGGAGGTTTATAAGTGGCCCGCTGAATGTGTTCACTCTACTCCCGTTCATATGCAATCTCCCGGAGCCCTTGGTAACGTCGCCCGGTGACACCTTTCCTCAGATTGTTCTCACAAATCCTTGGCCCGGTGAGACCGTTATTTCGTTGCCCAGGAACACCGTTATCTTGATTTCTAAAATTCTTCGGTAGTCTTCACCCGGTGACACCATGCATTGTTTGCCCGGCGACACCGTTATCACGATTTCAAGACACGGTCCACGTTTTTCGTACATATCACCGTCACCCGGCCACTTGATTTATCGATCTATCATCAATTTAGAAGCTGTTATCCTGCCAGTCTAGCGAGCCGTAATTTTTGTCGGCACTCTGCGGTGCGCAAAATTACAACCACGAGAGCTACCCGGAAGGTCCACGTAGGTAAAATATGCGAAGCGGAATCACGAAATCCTAGGTGAACTCCTGCTCAAGCATTCCATGTGCTGGATTTCAATAGTTGCAGGGTCTCCGGAGGGTATGATTGATACTGCTTGCGCACTTCATCTAATCTTTGGTTTCTGACTATTTCTCTCCCGCTAGCTTTGAGAATCAAATTTTCAACACTATGCGAGCGATAAACAGTGCAGATTCCGTTATCTTATCAATGACTTCAGTTCAAGTTCAATCCGAAAATTTGACCACCCATTGTAATGGTGCTAGTTCCCTCCCTCTTTCTGAAATTTTAACTGTCCTCAGTTAAAGCACTGAGCCCAACTAATTAGCAGTCAAGGTTCCGGGGCACAAATATTAGGCCGTCATTTCATCAATCTGGATGAGAGCAAAGGACGAGTAGCCGGGAAGGCTACGAGTTCGGAGCTCTTTACTCCAAGCTTTCAATTATCTCAATTTTTATCTTCATTCATTTGTAAGAGGGTTCATCTCCGGACGAGTGGCCGGGCGGCCCGGAGTTCGGAGATCTGTAGCCTCAAAATACATCTGAACAACAATTCGTTCCATCCAACACAACAAACAAAAGATCCGCATTCATGCAGAGCATTTTGCAGGTTGAATATATTTGTGTGGCCGACCAGCAAGGCTGGAGTTCCCGGGAGTTCGTACCCTCTGTGCCACTGGCACGGTGCGGTGATAGAAGTATTCTATGATGAATTTTCTCATTCAACCCAACCGAGTTCAACCTCACAGAACACCATCCCAAGGACTGCCTTCATTTGCCATCAATGCCCCGGGTGTGTACCCAGCGTGAGAACTCGTAACGAGTTCATTGCGCTGATCACGCCGCCGAGTCCAATTGACTTCATTTCAATTGCAGCCTTCGATGTCTATTCTCGCATTGAAAACAGTTGAACATAACACCAGAGCAAGTCCCGGGCAGCGTGATGCTCTGAGACGAACCTGTATGTTCACTTCAAGTTTCAAATTCTTTTCAAATCTTCGCATGTTGGCAATTCATGCAGAGGAAAACGAGCTGATGTCACATAGCCAACCGACTTTCATAACCTCCGGGCAACTGTACATGGATAATGTAGCCGCCCCAACAACGCCACGAAATCCTGGGTCATAATTTAACCATTTCAATTCAATTTCTGGTCAGGGACTCTGCCACAAGCTGAGCTTCTACTCAACGGGGGCTCGAGAACAGCTGAATTCAATTCGCGAGGACGTCCATCGGGAGCCGCATAATTTATTTGCGGCCACTGAGCCTGCAATTCACCATCTCTCTTCGCCGTCAGCAGCTGTTTGACCCACAACTGTTTTGCTGTTCAATATCGACTTCCAGGGAGCACCTTTAATTTAAGGTGAATAACCCTGTCAGGTTTTGTTGAACTCAAGCCAGTTTCGATAGGTACATTCGGCACATTTCACACCATCATATCTCGACAACCAAAGAGCATAGTCAATGTGGAGGACTAAATCTCCCGCAATGAATCATCAGCGGGAGCCTGTTCAACAGTTGGCTCAACCATGATCCAGGTCACTTCTGAAATGTTTATGTGCGTAGCCACGCAGCCCCAACTTCGATGTGCTATGAAATAGCAATATCCATCATTCATTTCCAACATATGTCCGATTCCCCGCAAAGCTCGCAGTGACAAGCAGTCAGCGGGTCCAATGCGTTCCCCGCTGATCTATAGTTTCTCGAGCCGCGCAACTGGAAATTCAATTCCCTGGAAGGCATACATCCAGTACAGCCGACAATATAAATTGTGCAGTGTTCTGGTTGACCGCCTGCTTAGAGTTCCAGTAGTCTTCAGCGGGCAACTTCCGATGGACATATTCCTTCTCTGCGAACGCGTTCTAGCAGCTACAGAAAATTTCTATGGCCACCAATAACACATCCGCCTCGGCTTCCATTTCACCTTATCATTATCTCTATCATTTGCCAAATGAATTCCGGTTCAGCTGGCTGGAACCGCTAGCTGCAAACAGTCGGCGGGAGAGTCAATGACATCTACCCGGGATGACGAGATTACTTCAAGGTAACGGTCGCATTGAACTCAATAGAGTCGAAGTGTTTTGACGGACAACAATACTGAATTCAAGTATCGCTTCATTCAAGTAATTGTTCCCACTAGCAGTCAGGCAACTGTCGACGGGCGACTACAATCGATCAATCTGATGCACCAGAGCAAGTCCCAACGGTTGCAGAATCGTTCCTTACCCGCTGACACTCCCCGCTGAGCATCTGTGTTGACTTCAACATAGCCTATCCAAATTCTATTCCTCATCCTGAGAGAGACGGCGAGCAAATGAGGCACTCAGCGGCTGACTCCAGGACGGTTATCGAACACTGAAGAATATATCTCAATGGTCGAAGCAACTCGTTCTTCGGCCACTGACACAAATTCCTTGGCAATTCTGGTTCCATTTTCTGTATTGTTCAAGAATGCAACTGCCAGAAAGCTGATTGAAAGTTTCAGTGGCAACTGTGGACGAATCATTATCGATAGACTGTCAACGGGCCACTGAACATATCAACCGCAACAACTAGAGCTCTCATTCAGTTCGAGTTTGGTCCCCGGGAAGATTGAATTGCATTCAATCGAACCATCTATCTGCGATATCAAATTCAATCCCGCATCGGCGGTGACTTCAAACAATTCAGCGGGTGACTCAAACAATCTTTCTAACGCTTGAAGATGTTCCCCGGGGCTGTATTAATTCTACCACCACCAGGCACACAATTTCTAACGTGATTTTTGGCAAAGTCAAGTTCTCTTCATTCATCGATTGTATCAAACCCGCTCAACCTCAACAGTGAGCGGGGCATCTTCAAGAACACGTTTTTCTCAGCCGCTAACCAATGCAAAACAGTATTTGGGCAATAGTTCGGAATTGCGTCAATACTGCTTCGGTTCAAACACGGAATGTGGGATGAGATTGGTAGAATTCAATCACTGCCATTTCAGTAACGCCAGGTATCTCCCCGGCGAATATAGACGACGTACGGTACACCAAAGCCGCACAGTAATTGAGATCCCTCAAAAACTGTACAACCAATTCTGATAGGATATCAGCGTGGTCGTGTCTTCAAATCTCATTTCCCCGGGCGACAGAACCGGTCAGCGGCAGACTTGAATCGATCTTTCTAAGACTCGACAATGCTTCCCGGCCGCTGTGTGTACATGCACAGCAGATTTGAACCAGAGCTCTCTGGGAGCTCAAGAGTGATTTTTCGCGCTCCAAGCCCACAGACTGTGGCCGCCTCCGCTTGTTCAGTACATCTTCAAAGACGACGGAAGCACATCTGTCCTAACTCTGATCAAGACCGAGTCAAGCATGTTTCAAATCATTTGTTTGAGCCATAGACGAGTCAGCGGGGAGGACTAGAGGCTTAGAAGTTTTTATTTCAGTTGGCCTCTGGTTCCCGGGCAGTGCGTAGGTTCAACATTCATTTGAACCACCCGCTGACTGTTTCTGGTATTCTATCATTCATTTCTTTGTTGAATTCGAAGTGCTACAAGGCTCAGCGGTAGAACGTATTCAAGTCATTCGAATACTACCCCAGAAGCTGCGTGAATTCAATTCATCATCATGCGAGTTCATTAAAGATTGAACGGATTGCATATGGAATACTCGGCTCGAGCGATTGACTTTCCCGGGGACTCGAGTATGCAAAACACACTCACAAGCTCACGAGAATCGTCAATGCGCTCTGAAGATCCCCACAACTGTATCGCAGCGCTCACAGAAATGATTCAGAGCTGCCCTGGGACACATCTTGTGCAAGAGCCCGTCAATTCATTCACTTCAATTGCTAGCTGACCGCTGATCACACAGAATGCGTCAGCGGGGGGGAGAGACAGTAAGGTCGGGCAGCTGGGATATGAGCCCATAAGGACAAGGCTTCAAAATCTGTCTTCGACCGGCCGACATTTACCGCTCTCCACTATAAACCAGCTATTCTGCTTTCATTTATTCGTTCCCCTGCTCGCACCAGAAGCATTCAGGAGTCAGCGGGAAGCCAATTCAAATTCAAATCATTGAACTAGCAATCTGCCGAGCAGGAATTCGAACTTTTCAAACACAGTCTGAGAACACAACAGTGTATCCAGAATGCTCTTCTTTTATCAGTTGCCATTAGTCGCGGTTGAACGCGGCTGCCGGCGGTCATTCTCGGGGTTGAACCCAAGGAATGGTTCCACTACAGGAGCTCAGCAAAGTCAATGAAGCTACCCGCCGGGAGCTAACGAGTTAGAACTCCAGCGGGAGCGTCAAATGACTTCGGGCAACATCTGCATGGATTTCAATTTTTAGTAGCACGCTACTCAACGAGTGAGCGGCTGGGTATAAAGAACAAGTGGGTTGGGTTTGGGGTTTCCGGGACATTTCACGAGTCTGCGGCACACAAAAATCAAGATCAGTTCTGGAGCAAGGCTCGACAGAGTAGGTTGCATGAGATTGTTTTAGACTCCGGTCAAGTGCCGGAGTATAGTTGGTGTCAGAACAAGGTCTAACATTTCCGAAGTACTGCGAGGATCACAGTAACTCGTGTTGCACTTTGCGCGGGGAGCACTAAGCGTTAACCTGGAGCAAAGCTCGACAGATTGTAAGGTGTATTGGTTTAGACTCTGGGCGTGGCCCGGAGCGCAAAATGGTATGAACTGATAGTTGCATTCCACAAGTCAAAGTCTTGTACAACATCCTGTTACCCCTCGCGGTGGGCTCCAGATGAAACGGTGCACTGGGGTGCAGCCGTGAAATCAATCGACTCAAATAAGTGAGCGGGAGCGAACGAATCACTATAACCCAACAAATCCAAAATCTAATATCAATCACAAACTCCAAATCGCAATGCTTTTGTTGTATGTGAGTTCGGGGAAGTAGGATTTAGAAACCCTTCAAGATGTTGTTCACATTTCAATGAATGCGGATGAATGCTATTTCTTATAGCAGAGCTCCCGGTGAATGTCAATTTCTATTTCGACAGGGCCATGTCATAGCTCAGAGTAACTGACTTCAAGAAACAAGTCAGAAAAACAGCATCAGCGGCCGACCTCAACCAACGCGGGGTACGTCGACGGGTGAACCGATTCAGCGGGGCGTCTTCCACTCTAGAACCTACGCTCTCAATGGAGGGTAGGGTTGAACGGCCGGCGGCTAGATGGCAATGCGTCCCCGAGTGACGGTGCACTTATACTAACGGCTGCAAGTTCACGCAGGCTTCTCCAACTATATCGAATCTTTCTGTTTCTGACAAGTCCTATCCATTCAAATTCTCTGAGTCTACTAACGGCCCTTTCCCCGGGTGATAGTGTACTATATCATATCATTGTCATTGAGTTCAACTGAACCACGCACCCGAAGGTGGGGCCAGGATTGACTACCGAAACTAAACTAAACTATGGCTTTTATACATTTACAAGACACTCAGCGGGGATAAAAGGAAAAGGTAGGAACATTCTTCTGTGCTGCGGAATCAGCCGGAGTGACCCGCTGACAGCTAGCAACCAATCATATGAAGTGGATTTCACCACCCGTGGGTATAATGGTGTCTTCCCGGGGAAGAACCATGTGTATCTGATGCTTGCACCATATTGCGTGCTCGTTGCCAAGCCCTTCCGGGGAACCATCTCTGACTTCATAACAGAGTACAATCCTCCCGCTGACCTCTAGATGCCTGGCGGGAGCTTAACAAAGACCACTTCAGTAGCGAGCTTTCCTTCTGTCCAATACTTCAACATGAAATGGTCAGCGGGAGTGTTACAAATGTCTCCCGGAGACGATCAATGATAGATCACAACTCCGGTAGTAACTTCCGGTGAACAATCACGTTCATCTTTTCTAGTTGGCAGGTCACCGATTGGCTGGTACAAGCCTCCGGGAGTACACCTTCAGTTCCTTCATGCTCCCGCTGAGTCTCTGGAAGTCAAATAGTGACTTTCAGAGTCAGCGGGGGACTTTCAGAGAGTCGCCGGGCGACTCTCCTACTAACAGTATTCAATCGTGACTTTCAGAAAGTCGCCGGGTGACTCTGTCATTCATGATATCAACACAGAGTACACCTTCATCGGATTTCAAGTCACCCGGAGTAGCACCGTAGTCAACGGGCGACTCCAAAGGGTAGTGTTCGTTTCAAGTAGTCACCGGGGAAGGAATCCCTGATGGCTACCATTCTTGTCAATATATCAATCAAAGTGTTAGACATCGCCTGGGGATCCTCAACGGTTGCTATATCCTTTTACAGGGATCTCCCGCTGACTCTGACACAATCTGTCACATCTCTTCTTTAGCCAGTAGTCGTCTCCCGCAGTTGAACTCAAGCATCCGTTAGAATGCAAGAGTCACCCGCTGACTCCTACTAAGTGTATCCGTATATCCTTCTGTTCTGCTATGGCACTCCGCATCAGCGGCCAGCCCTTAAGACTTCAATAGTTCCTCTTGTTCGCTTCTAGTACTCAACGAAACAGTGTTTAGCTGCTTCCCGGAGCTCAACGGTGGTTGTTTAATTGAGCAGAACGTTGACCTGGTTAGGGCCATTGTTAAGTAATTATCTCTAGTGACCCGCTGACTTTCGACTGTCAACAGCGTAGCCTACCACTCCGAGGTGAGTGTACGCTCTGTTCCCAAGCCTCACATTGTCCCGTAAGATAGCTCAAAATTGAATAAAAACTGTGGTTTTTACGTGTGCCCGGGAGCACGCCCTATCACCGCGGCGGTCAGTCGGCATCCTTATACATTGGTTTTCGTTTTCGTTTCTCGTGCTCGTGGGTTACAGCCGTTTAATGTCCATGTATGTGGCCAACCAGATCTGTGAACAGGTTAAAGTGAATTTATTTTCCAAGCTGGTGAGTCGTATAGCGCGAAAACTTAATTATGCTCAAAGGCAAGAAGATTACGCTCAAAGGCGGGTTATGCTCGGTGGCAGATGCCTCAAAGGGCAGGATTACGCTCGGTGGCAGCGTTATGCTCGGTGGCAGATGCCTCAAAGGGCAGGGTTACGCTCGATGGCAGAATTGTGCTCGAAGGCACGATTACGCTCAATGGCAAATGCCTCAGAGGGCGAGATAAAGGGGTACTCATCGGCTGATGTAGCGGTAGTGTTTTGCTCGGTCGGTAGTGAATAGACTCTGCTGGTTATACCCAGTCCAGACTCACTGCAGATTGACAATGTGGATTTAAGGGATATCAATAGTGAGTCAAGATGAATACTCAGCTCTGTGTGAGCCATGAGACTGAAGATGTGGAAGCCAATCTGGGAACATATGTCGGTTCAATTCATAATCACCCTCCTCATCCAAGGTCCCAGAGAGAGCTTATGAAATCTAAACAGCATGATGATGGTATAATTATTGACGATGAGAAAAGATTGATTGCTCAGCTTTGGTCTTTGCAAATTGACTTCTTGGTGGCATGTTTGAGCGGTGTCGAGAGATCACACAAATCTTTGTCAAAATTGTCGTCGCAGAAGGCGCTGTGATCAGGCTCGCTCGGGTGCTCGGTAGTTGGGAGGTCGAGTTCGTTGGATTTTTCCTCGGCCGATAATGTCTGGAGATTTAAATCAGTGGCGGACTCATGCTCAGAATCGGGAAAGGACGGAGTAAATGGATATGAATAACTCAGCTCGGGAAGATATTTCGCAGAGTAGACATCATAGATGCTCTCAAGATTGTACTCGGCAGTGGCGGAATCAGGCTCGAGGCTGTTTGAATCGTCGTGAGTTGCAGAGGTGAGTTCGGAGGATTTTCTCTCAGGATGGTGATTGAATCGTGCTCGAAGTCGGAATCAGAGGAAGAGGTTGAATCGAACGGATACTCAGCTCGATCATCTCCATGTCTATATAGCCATCGGATTTTGTCGAGGTCGTACTCAGCACTGTCAGAATCA
Source organism: Mycena leptocephala (assembly GCA_029378395.1). Classification (NCBI taxonomy): domain Eukaryota; kingdom Fungi; phylum Basidiomycota; class Agaricomycetes; order Agaricales; family Mycenaceae; genus Mycena; species Mycena leptocephala. The sequence continues at coordinate 146,654 of JARJLF010000296.1, forward strand.
TCGCCGGAATCAGGTGTACTTTGAACGGAAGTAGTACTCAACTGGGGCTCAGAGGTGGCCAACGATTTGAGTAGCTGTGTGGCGCGAATATTGAGAGCTGAAATAAGCGCTTGTAGCGCGTCAATTTCGTCTGGTGAGGTCAGAGACTCAGGAAGAAAATCAGTAATGGGCTCAGGGTCGCAATGAATAGTGTGACTTTCCTCAAAATATAAAGGCTCATGGCAAGGTGTACGCATCGGAACGATGGCGTGGGAGTTGATGCAAAGTTGATGGCGGAGATACCCTGAAGGTGTATTCATCGTAAAGCTCAAGATGAGAATAGTTATCTCCGCCTTCATCTGTGGTTTGCGATGATGAATATCGTCAACAATTAAGGGTAATATTGCTAGAAAACTTAGCGGAGCGTCTTGGACACATATTAGATGTGATCACGATTCCGGGTTGTCGTCAAAATCATCGGATCACCACCTTCAGGTCTGTCGAGACTCGAAAGTAAATCAGATTTTTGTAAGAGACAGGATTATGGAAAGCAGAAGCACCACGCTTTTAAGCGAGCGTTGGGATCAACTGCCGAGTGATCGCCGTTCATGGCTTCAAAACCGAAAGTATGCATCGGCGCTTTCTGTCTTACTCTTCTCCTTAAACTTCAGGAGTACATTGCCAGAGAAGGGCAAGATCTGTGAATCCTGATGTTCAAAATGTTAAAATCATCTGTTTACTGATTGTAAAGTGCAGCAAACCTGAGAAACTTATGTCTGTGGAGAATGCGGACCGAAGAGTACTCTAAGAGCCACCTGCAATTAAAGCTTTATGACACTTTCACGAAAATATAACGAGGCCAGGACGGGTACACTGACTGTGAGCGAGTCTTCGAGATCGCCGAGATCCCCGGAGCGGCCTTAGACCAGTAAATTTAATAGTGGGGGTATCCAGACCACCTCAAAGACATTTTTCACACTCACTGAATATTTACCAAGTTGAGTTATTAGAACACGTATATCAGTAGACGTCAGGGATGATCGAGAGCACACACAAGGAACTATGTTTCCACTTCAGCTTCAAACATTTACGGAGACAAATTCCATGCATAATCATTCTCAGGTCTGAATTTACTTCGATAAAAGAAAAGACTACCAGAATTTTGTTCCGCAGGCCGTCGGAGAAGTTGGCCAACTCAGTTCAAAGCCTTTGATTTCAGCCGTGAAGTCCCAGGGGCCGCACTTGTGTCAGTATGAAATTGAGAGGCCTGCACTGGCCTTCACTGATGGATTTCGTGTTCTGGCCCAGGCTCCTACCAAGCCGCGGTTTCGAGGATAACAGTCTCAGTAGCGGGATTTTAATCTATATCTCAGACGCTGTGACTATTTTTGACATGTGACTGGAATAACGTTATGTTACTGTGACTTCAAGTTGGGGGTTATCCTAGACTCGCGACCAGTCGTTTCCCATGCACCGATCAGGGCAAGAAGATCAGTGCTGGGTAACGACTGGAATATCTGGTCGCCATTTTGGCTGATGCTGCCAAACGAGGTTTCGGACTTGGCATTTTCACCCCTCCATTGCCCGCCTGTACTTTCAGAACCATGAGGTGAGAGACCCAAGTTGTATAGAGAAAGTTGCAGCATTTTCAATTCTGAATCGAATGAGCCTGACTTGTTTTTCGGGAGTAAGTTGGTCTCATTCAACTTGGAATTGAAAACTATCCATCTTTGTCTATACGACTTTTGACACTTTTTTAGAGGGTACGGGAGGTCGAAAATACCAAGTCCAAAACCTCATTTGGCTGCATCACCCAAAATGACGACCAAAGATCCCAGCCGCTTCGCCAACCGTGATAAGCGCAGCCACGTGCTTGGCGAACGCGGTTGGTCACGAGCCTAGGGTTATCCTCTCCACGGCGGCTTGCCGATAACATATACAAACAACATAGCCACAAGACCCCGCTTCCCGATTTGGCACACCCCAAGCATTCCCGCGGAAATGGCGCTCGCGACGGCTTCTCACACCCAGCTGAGCGCCGTCCTAACCACACTCGATCATCAACACCTTACCATACCGAGATTCATCATTTCTATTCTCGGACATTCAAGCTTCTCTGATTATCCTGTCGTCGGAGATCTGCTCAATCACTCGGACGATGTCCTGGATGCATTTCTACACCACCCCAGAACTGCGCGGCCTACGCTGGCATGGGCCCACAAAAAAATTAAATTAAAGTATGCCCAACTCATCCGGGATCTTGCCGATAAAGAGAATGGCTGGCATTTTTCGGCCGCAAATACATCTGCAAAGCAGCTGCAGGATTTTCGGATTGAGGATATGGCCATGCGAATGAAGGCTCTGGCCCCAGAATTATGGGACTTGCTTGGACTCTTGCTCTCTGCAAACCGTCAAAGTGGCGTCGAGGCTGATGATCCAATGGATACCGATTTGCCAGAAGATAATCCGATCCGGCGAGCTCAGAAGCTTGCAGAACGACGTGAAGCCCTCATTGTGATAGTGAGTTTTGGCTGAGACACAACCAGTAAAATTTATTGATCAAGAAAACAGAAAAAAGTAGTGCTAATAAGTGTGATGATGCAAAGCACAAATAAAAAATGCGATGCACTTGAAGGTGTATTCGGCACTTTCCTTCATGCTTCCAATACCCCGTCCAAAGTGATTGAGACACTCGCTCATATGGGGATTACCATCTCTGTGGATGCTGTTGAGAATGCAGTCCACTCCCTTTCTCATGAAACCTACCACACACTCCGTGCTATGGGCCAGACACTTCTCGTTGGATATGCCTACGACAATTTTGACATCAATTTCCCTGGAATCGTACCTGTTGTCGAGAAGTCTACAGACACCGTCACACATCTGACCTCTGGTGGCCTTATCTTTCTTGAGCACGGTGTCAAGGCCGACGATCTCCGCTGCTCAGAAGAGCTTTGGAAGAAAAACCCACTTAACCCTGCCTTTGAGTCGACCACTGCCCCTCCACCACACACAATCATCGATTTGGAGCGTCATTTGGATGATCTTCATCCCGAAACAGCTCACCCCTCAAATTTAACCTGCCGAGAGCGATTTAATTCGTGGCTTTTTCGGGCTGACCTGCTGAAGTATGGCCCGAATTACTTTGAAGACTTCTTTGCCATGCTAGGAAAGCCTGACATGGTTGAGCAGGTACCTGTCGTACAAATGCGATGGGCACCTGCACGGTCTCTGGATGTAAAGCAGTCCACAGTTGCAGGGAATCTACAGGCCATTCCTAAATTTTTGGAACAGGGTGGTGTGGGGGATCCATCGGAGAAGGTGGAAGGTATTTGGGAGCGCAACGTCTTGTCGATAATCGCCTACGTGATTTTATTTCACGGCGATCTCGGTACCGGAGAGCGCATAATGTCTTTGCTCCAGCGACGTGCAATCGAAGACACTCCGTGGCGGCGATATCAATATGTGATCTATATCATGGGCCTCTTTCATCTGAAGATGGCCGCCGCCGATGCCATCTGGAGGATTTTCATCGAGCCGAAGATTGGGCGGGAGGATCAGACCAGTCTGATGCATTTTGTTGCAATGCTGCGCCCGAAAGAAGCTGGGAAAATTGGCTCTGACCCTGGGTTCCGTCGAATGCACGAGGTTATTGCCCATACTGGTGCAGCTCTTCGCTTGGATGCATGGCGTGTCGAAGTCCTTCGTCGAGATCCTCGATGGACATCACTTCAAGCTTGGGCAGATTCGAAACCCTCGTTTGCGACCATCACAGAAATTTCGGACTATCTCGCCTCAAACTATGTTGCAGGGACTGAAGATTATAACATTTATGAGCTTCGCCAAAAACCGAAACGAGAACGAGACCAGCAACATGAAAATGTCCTTCAGATGCACCAATATTTCAACCTCTATGAAGAGCTCTCCTTCGCGATGAATTTCGGGGATATTGGCCGTGTTGAAACTTTATTTCCGACGTGGATCTACATCTTCAAGGCAGTCGGCAAGCATAAGTATGCAGCGCACATGCTCAAATTCATGACTGATCTCCATTTTGTGTACCCCCCTCCACTGCGACATGCCATCCGTTACAATATGCTGCCAAATCCTACTGGAAAAGAGGGGAAATCTCGCGGCGTTGACTGGGTAGTTGAACAGATGATCAATTTGCCGACAAAGGTCAATTCATCACAAATTTTGCTTCTGGCTGGCTAACCCAGATTATTTTCAGGATACTTACGGTGGACGCGGCTCAAACTACACAAAAAAAGAGTTTTAGAGGAGTCCCCGCTGATTCATATTTACAGTCAGTGCAGCGAAAACATCGAACGAAATTTCTTGCTCTCGTCGTACACCTCGCGCCACATTGCACCAAACATGACAAAGACTCTCGAGAAAACTAGGAAATATATGGAGGAACATGGTCCAAACGAACGTCGTACTGGCCGGGAAACTGCTGATAGTATCCCCGATATCATCAATCAAGGTCAGGGTAAAATGCTCTCAGGGGATACCACAGGGCAAGAGCCGTCAATGGGTGAAGGAGACGAGGCTGGAGACATGCTTATCGAGCCCGAGGACCTTCTCGTTGAATGATAAATTGTTGTAGTTACAGCTGAGAACAGAAATACTAATACATTACGGTGAATGGTAAAAGTGGAATGGAGATAAGTATTTAGAGGGGCTGAACGGAGATTCAGGTCGCGCGGAAACAGAGGAAGCTAAAGACGACGTTGAGGACTCAATTGTGGAGTGGGGATAGAAACTAGATAGTGTCGAAGTAAATGGTGCGGAAAAATCAGATATTGTCCCGATTTGGGAAGAGGAAGATGTAGCAGCAGTAGATTGCACCAAACCCGATTGTGCAGCGATCTTAGGTGCTGCGCTAGCGAGGGCAGAGGATCTGAACGGTGTGGTAGGAGTGAGAGAATAATTTTGGACACGGGAAAAGAAGAGTGGGCGGGCAGCCGGGCGAGGAGTGAGAGCCACAGCAGAAGCTGTAAATTGAAGAGTTGCGGTTGCCGGCGAGGTTGACAGAGCCACAGCTGGTGTTGCTGGAGTAAGGGGTGAGTTTTCGATGTTGTTCCCATGGCTCCGAGGTGCGCGAGCTGTATACATAGCGCATTTTCGATTGGAGGCTTAAAACATGACGTGACATGAGTGCGCATTCAGGACACAAGAAAAATAAGGAGAACAGACATATATGCCCGAAGAGACCGCATTTTCTGCACTTTCGGTTTTTGGGGGTTGACGGCCCTGCTGGGGAGGGATTATTCGAGGTTGTAGTGGTGCGAAGGGGTGTTGTAGTGGGAATAGATGGTGGCGGTGCCAACGGAATTGGGCGATGCTGGGAGATTAGACCAAGAACCTTGGCGCCGTCCTCGGTAACTTGGTGCCAGTTCGTTTCCTTGGCCAGATCTGCTGTGGTTTTAATTGTGTGGTAGTGGGCGCAGTCGCCAATCCGATCAAGTACCTCATCAGACATCATCGCACCCGCACCATGCTTTCTAAAGCTGAAAGGGCCGAGGACTTCTTTGGTACGCTCTTTACGGAACTGATGGAGGGCGTCTCGCAGAGCCATGTCCGATGACTCGGCTTTATATGGCTTGATGCGAGAGCGCGAGGGTTGTTGTTTGGCTTTTGCGATGTCGACACCGGCGAAGTCTGCAAAGTCGGCAGGGGAGAATAACTCGCAGCAGACCTTCGACTCAGATATCTTGCATCGTGTACACCCTCCTGGGACGTCGGGACGACACTCAATGTGAGTGGACACTCGATTCAAAAGTAAGTAAGACTTCTATGCGAGGAAATATGGGGAAAAAAAACACTCACCGGTCTTATCGTTTCCAAAGAAAATCATTGCTGGCTCACGGTAGCAGCCGTCCCCCGGTTGCCGTCCAGCGGCATTAATAAAATCGTCGAGAGCCGGCTTTTTCAACACAGGTTCTTGTGCCACAATGGCATCGTAAACGGCGCGCCTATCTGCGCGATATTCATCCAAAGTCATCGTTGAGGGTGGGGGCGGTGCTTCAAGGTCGACATCATCATCAGCGACATCGTTCGGGTCCGTGGTTTCGTCGGATATCACTGGCTCGGCCGGAGAGGGGATCAGGACGGGGACGGGGATGGGGATGATAGGAGCCTCCGGTGGCGCAAGTGCAGCCCGTTTAGCGGCTGGCTGCTCAGCTGCATCCGAGAGCTGCTTCCGCTTCTTGCTTGTTTCGGCTCGCTTTGCAGCACGGGCCTCTGCCTTCTCAATATTGCTGTCGAATCGTTTGGGTTCGACCAGAAAAAGACCCATCGCGGTAAGATGAAGGGCACGAGCGGCTCTGCCAAGGCGTTGCCATAGGGTACACATGTCGCAGGTCGACCGCCACTGAATGACGAGAAGGATGTCGGGCAAGTCGAGACCCTGTCGTAAATGTCAGATGTCAAATGGACGATTCCATCATACAAACACACCATTCCGAAGGAATCTGTGCAGCTCAGACCCCATATTTTTCCGGTCTTCAACGCATCGGACTCGGTTTCTTTGAACTCTGTGGACATCTCTGAATTAAACCATTTTATTTTGTGCCGGTACTCAAAGGGAAGACGTCCGCGGAGGAATTTGGCAGCCTCGATAGAATCAGCGATGCTGTCGAAGAAGATCAGAAACTTGGGAGGAAGTGGATCCCCGGGCTTCCAGTTCTCGGGGATCAGAAATGCGAGGTCCTTGAAGCTATTCATTGGGTACTTCATTTCGCGAACAGCCAGGTGAATATTTGGGCGGTCATTGGACCTCCGAATTATTGTCACCTTGTCGGGCAGGACTTGAAGGGTGCGCATCACATCGGAAAGGACGGCAGGGGGGAGAGTGGCCGATAAAATCACGAAGGGGATAGAGCGTGGGATGAGGAACCGTAAACGGCCGACTTCTTTGTACTCCGGCCGAAAGCCAGCCCATTTGCTCACGCAATGGCCCTCGTCCCAAACAATACTAATAAGCCGCGACGTAAATTGGGGCTTTTTCCACAGCATGTCAAAGCCTCCGTCTTGTTGCATCAATGTCTCGACATTGGTGACTATCACCCGGTATTTTCCATCCTCGATGTCCTACAACGCGACGCGACGCGTTCTGTCAATTGAGTTTATAGATTCGGACAAAGAAGTGACATACCTGGAAGTTCTGATATGTAGCTGTCTCGGAGGGGATTGAAATGCCTTTGATGCCCATCTCGCCAAGTTGCACGACATTCTGGTCACCGAGGATATTTAAAGGACTGATAACCAGCTGAATGCCGTCAGCTTTGAAAAGAAGCGGGAGCCAGAAGGTCAAGGTTTTCCCAGATCCTGTAGCCGAGATGCAGACCACATCGCCGTCGCGTCTGAGGATGGCTTCGACCACCTTGATCTGCCATAGACAAGGCTGATATCCGAGGTGCTCGACGGCTCTGGCGCGTATTTGTTCCGTAGAATACTGCGGGGGGCCGGTGGATGATGCCGAGAATACACGGGACTGGACGTTGGGCATTTTGAGCGGGAGCGCGACGAGAATAGGCCGCGTTTGTGGTGGGCGACGCGTCAAGCAAATTTGGCCTAGTGCCAGTGACGTCCGGGATCCTGGCTATGGCTATGTTGTTTGTATATGTTATCGGCAAACCGCCGTGGAGAGGCTCACCCCAACTTTCTGTCACTGTAACGTCACGCATAACTCGGTCCGAAATTTCCGCCTATCACATTTTTCTGTATTCAATTAATAATACCACTACTAGGATTGTGAGCCTCGAAACCGCGGCTTGGTAGGAGCCTGGCTCTGGCCCTCAGAAGTTGGATGCGCGGGTCTGCCGGCGTCACACGCTTTGTCGGGAGTTGTGCTTCGATTAATGCTTCGGGTACATATATGAACGAAGCCTTCAGTTTCACGGTTCCTAGATAAAGGTCGGAACAGGCACATAGGAGAAGTTATCGACAAAGATGCCAAAATTGTTGTGGGCCAAGCATAAGGTGCAGCGCAAGGGCATGACCAGAACGACGAACTCAACTGCAGTTCCCCAACACTTGATCCCAACGCTCGCTTAAAAGCATTGCGAGGGCCTTCGTTGCGAGCCCCCTGCTCTTGATTGCTGCTGCCGCCGCATCTTGTCTAACCAACCGGACTTCATGAATGCCGAATCGCACCTGGAAACCATTTGTAAGGCCCGTGGATTCTCGGCTTTGTTCCTCCCGTTGACCCGGAAACTAGCTGGACGGAACTGGCGCGGCACCCGTGCCACTGGCGCCATGGACGGTTACAGGTATCGCTCGTAAAACTCTGACCATTTTTAACCAACCGTTACCGGGTCATGCCGCTCGTCGACCTTACTGCTTTATTTTCCGCAGCCATACATTGAAGTCAGACTTTCTCGCCTGGGATGAATCGAGAAAAAATGCCGGGGTCAAAATTTTCGAGCGTGACGCGTGACTCTCGATTTGACCAAAATTATAGACTGGAATATTGTTTTGAATGATACAGCGTTTGCCCCCAGCCGGAGCGCAGCGAAAGCATATCTTGTGTCATATACAGTAAGGAAATTGTTCGAATAAATTGCGGGATAGTAAGTAGGTGACGTTGAAGAATGGTCGAACCTAATGTGTCTCCATTGCGTTGCGTTATCCGTGGCTGAGGTCATGATTTCAGTATCCTTGCACCGTTCAGTGGGTCCAACCTACCGAAGACCCAGTTTCCTTGGGGGTGGCTTTGCAGCCGCTGCATTCCCTGCACGAGCCGACTGGGTACGCTGCCTTTTTCCAGGGATGATGTTCCTGTCACTTAGTTCAAGATCTATGACCTGCGCTGCGGACCGCTGGTGTTCAGGAACCACGGAAGAAGCCATTGAGGGCAACTGTGGAGCTCGAGGTTGCCTTTGCGGGGCCTAACCACGGACGTAGAGGACGTCGTGCCTCCTCTTTCCATCCGTAGTTTTTCTGGTCTTTTTTGCTCCGTGGTAGCAGATATGAGCCTTTGCTTCTAATGCACACCATTAAATGAGTGCCGGCCGTGAGTGAACAAAAAGCGAACCACATTCTCCGATTGGATGACGGCTTGCGGAATACTGGAGGCTGCTTGAAGGGAATTGTGATTAGCGTTCCCATTCTGTTCTGTTTTCTCCTTGATCGACGGTGGAGAGATTGTTATTCCTTCCGTCGCATATGCTGGTTCCTTTTCCGTGCGTGTTTGTATCTGCGGATTACTTTGAAGTCGGGGCTTCGGCGATCCCTTTGTTAATCTCTCATGTTTATTGGCAAGGCGTTGGTCGGAAAAGTCCATCCGGAGCCGCCCAATTTTCCCGTGGGCACCAGCCTTCAGGCTTTGGGATCGCGTTCTATGCACAGGGCTGTTACGAAAACACACATATGCGGCGTTGATGCAATCTCCCTCGTCATTCTGTGAGTGAGGAGTATTTGTGTAGGTCTTAGGGCCCAAGTTAGACGAAAACATCGGGAACATACATTGAGCAAAGGAAATATTTTGTGTCCACCTCGGAGCGAGTGCCTTTGCTGCCAGTGCGGGTGGATGATGAGAACAATCGAAATCAAGACCGAGGGTGGCGGGATCCAGGCCGGCACAACGTGCGACGCGAATGTATCGGGATGCAAAGGAGCTTGAAAGAATGTTTGGAAAAAGGAGAAATCCCAGAGTTGGTGTTGGGACTAACAATTCAGTCAGTGACAATGTATGAGCCATAGCTGTAAGATTTAGCCTAATTTACATGGCTGTAGCCATGAAAACCTATTATCTCAAACCATGTGCCTAGACAACGGGTTGGCTAGAGCCATAGCAAGAGGCTGTAGTCAGGTTTTCTAGAAAAACGGCAAAATAAATGGCTTTTGTATGGATTGAACCAGGAACCTCCAAGTGATCCAGTAATGATATAGAGTTGTAATTACAAACTAAGCTAAATGGCACCTCAACCTTCCGTCAACTTTCTTGGTGTTCAAGTTCAACCCGTCCCTACCTCCAGTCCTAAATCCGGCAAGAGACTGGGGGCTTACGTATGAAATTGGCCTGTGATAATATGAGTCCATTCTCAAACGGCATTGGATTCACATGCACATTGGGTCAGGTTGCAACTGAATGGACGGAGTGCAGACCATTCATGTATATGTTGCACATTGCTGATATGCATTCGGCGGTCCAATTCGTTGACAAGAGTACTGTACTATTCAAATCAATTCGTCAAGGGGTGTGATGCGTGACCCAAAGTTCTAATTCGTCAATTCGTCAAGGCAGCTCGAGCTGCGTGACATCCCCCAAAAATTCGTCAACCCGTAAGAATATTCCAGGAGTTGTGGTGAATGCAGTGACTCAATGGAATAATTGCGAGCGAAGCGAAGCAATACTTGCCTAACACGTGACGAGGGGGTAGGGATAGATTTTGCAGAAAACAGGAACAAATAGTCAGCGCGGTGGCTGACTACCCTTGAGGGAAAGAATGCCCTCAAAAACGTTCAATTCTTGATCGTTTGCCTTGAGAATATCGCCAGAAGATGCGCCTTTATGGCGCGGTTCGATTGATACCGGATTAAGACCCAACGAGGAGGGAAAAAATTGGGAGAAAAAGGAGAGGTGTAAGCATGATTACGCCTCTGTATTCTTCGCGAGCAGTTGCGCTTTCAGCGAATCACTAGTTTAAGAATGACCTGAGCAATTTATTTCAACATAAGTTTGAGTGATGTGAAAAAATGCAATTTCTGCTGTTAAACTCAAGTTAAACTTGCTCTGAACCATGATTTGAAGCCAAAAACCTTGAAAATGGGCAATAAATTAAGTGGGAAGTGCCCACAGTTGAGGAAAATTGCTCCAAGCCCCTCTGAGCCGAAAATTTCAACCTACAGTGACGAAAAGTATATTCGTCAAGAGCCTCCGTGACGCGTGACAAGGTTGCAAAATTCGTCACGTCAAGCACCCCCGTGACGCGTGACTGACGAATTGATTTTATTAGTACAGTACCCTTGCCCAAGTCAGTAGTCCAGAGGATCAGATCAGTGAATTCCTGCTCGGTAAGATCGACCCCGGCCTACATGAAGTGTTCATATTTCACCAAGAAGGACACTGAATACAGCCAGGCTTGACGCTTTGCAGTCCGACGACATACTGTTAGCAGACTGCAAGCCTGAGATATTTCGTCTGGGCAAGGGAGTCATTATTAATTCACTTGATTCTTCTACCATGTACAGTTCAAGTAAAGTTCAACCTAGTTCGCATGATAGCCAAGTTCCATCACGCAAACTAACGGGCCATCAGATGGCGCAAGTTAACGATTCGTTGGCCTATAGAGGGTCAAAAAAGCATACAGGACATTCACAATTGAACAATTATGTCCTTGATGAGTGCTGGGTATTTCAGTGCAACTCAACATTAGCACAACTTGAGGAAAACCATAGTCTCGCAAGGTTCTCCACTCTGTAGACCTTTTTGCACTGTAATTCAGTGTGGGTCCGGTCGCGACATTGTGGTTTGACTTTCTGGGAACTCAGGAAATTCTTAATTCAATTCAAACCAAGCAAGGCAAAAAACATCCGTTCAACTTGGTAAATGATGGAATTTCTCGCCTTGTAGGCACTGGACTGTTGGAAAACAAGCGAAACCACATAATATCACTGGCCCTGCATCGAGTAGTGTCTGAAAGAAAAGTCCCTTTGCTTCAAAAATGTCCCCAGTCCCTCTGAGGCCCTCAAGTTACATAATGCCAAGTTAGACGAGGCAAATATAACCAAACTTACTTTATCTAACTTGCAAGTTACTTTGGCGTACTGTACTTGAACTTTTACTTTACTGTATTGGCAAAGTAACTTGCCCTGCCACAAGTACAGTAAAGTCAGTTTGCGCAGCGCAAGTTAATTTGCTAGAGTTACTTTGTGAACCATCCGTGCACAGGAGAGTGAAACGCGTGCATAACAGAATGTATATTTGGAATAACATAATTGACACCATGGTACAAGGGTGGCACAGGAGTCGGCGGACATCCAAGATTAGAAGCCAACGAACGAAGATCTAAATGCATGATTAGCAAAAGAAATCTGATTTGCAAAAGATGCACAGCTGTGAATGGGACAATGGTGGGAAAAAGGTCGGCGCTAACATATTTCAGACTTACTGGTGCTAATCATCGTCGGGGGTTCCCACAGAAGGTGCCAATGACGACGAGATGGGAACTAAAAGGGACATGGCTAGGTGCAGGCTTGAAGGCGGTCCTTTCGACGTCTCCCCGAGCCGGGCAATTCCGAGCCATCCAGTACCACCATCTCATCGGCATCGCCATGAAGTCGTTTCCTGGGCTCCGTATCGTCAACTTCTGGACTCCGGCGCACATCGGTACCGCCGGTAATGAACTCGCCGATGTCACTGCCAAAGCTGCTACCTGGCTACCCCCATCGCCCTCCACCCCGTGTCGCTCACCACGTGCAGGCGGAATATCAATGTTATGATGCTCGAGAGATGGGCCACCGCCTGGAGAGTGGCAACCACCGGCCGCGGTCTTCGAGAAATCGATGATTCGCCGCCGTCCCTGATCCTCCGCAACCCGCGCCGACATCTCGATTTTATCGCAACTCCGAACAGACTTTTCCCTGCTCAACGCCCACCGCTTCCGATGCCGTCTCTCCTCCTCGCCCGCCTGTGACGCTTGCGGCGCGCCCAACGAGACTCGAACCCACTTCCTACTCCATTGCCCGGCGTGGGAGCACCTGCGTGCTCCGCTTCAGTTAGCCTCGTACGCCGCTGGAGTCCTGGGGGCCGTCGATGTGCGCACTCTTCTCAACCACCCGAAGTTACTCAAACCCGTCGTCCATTATATCAATCAAACGCAACGTTTTAGCTGAGTCATATGCTCTCACTCCTCTCTTCTCTCTCTCTTTCCTTTCTTATTTAATCTCGTAACTTATACTAGATAGTCCATAGATAATCCCCTACGTCTCTCATCCACAATACATACTGCGCCCCATCACTACCTTGTCGTACATCCCACCCAAACTGCCTTACTCTTCACCAAAAATTTCCCCTCTCGCTCTCAACTTTTCCTCCCTCTCTTACATATAAAAGCTCCTCATAGAACCCATAGATTAGCATCTACATACCCAGTACTAGTTAAACTAGTAGTACCGCCGGGTAGCCATCATGGCCAGGTACGGCGTAAATAGAATGTCAGTCAGTCAGTCAGTCAACCCTGTGAGTTCGCTGACAGTTCATTATTTTTTGTATGTATTATAGCACTACTCTTCTTGCATGGCCCAAAGGACCAGTGTCTTGGGAATAGCAGGTGAAATACAGGAATTAATTTTGTTGTCAAAAACATGATCGCGAACACGCGTGTCGGCCTTTCTGAACGATAATTCCGAAAGTCCGATAAACAACGATATCTTAAATATCTGTCCCTGTGTTTAGCCTATTGACCTCTGAATTTTTTCTAGAGTACCTACAGATTGTGCAACCAACATAATAAAAAATTGGAGCAGAATCAAGTCCCTATCTACTGAAATAAATCTTTGTGTTCCAAGCACAATTTGGGCAGTTCAAGCTGTGTATACACACGTTAAATCAGTCAAACCTGTGTCGATCCCGAAATTTGGTCCCGGTCACGCGTCACGCGGGCCCCTGTCGAACCTCCCGAGCATCACACCCACCCCAAAACTGCCTGAAAGACGCAAAAAAAGACAAAATTTCCGGTCCGAATGGTGAAATTTTTGAAGCCGTCACGTAAAATTTCGGCCGGTGTCGAATTGTCGAACTGGTTGAAATGGTCACGCGTCACACCCGGTGTCGATTTGAAGGAAACAATCCAGTATCGCGAACATGCGTCTGTAGCAGACTGACCACTCACAACCCTGTGAGTTCGCTGACAGTTTATTATTTTTTGGATGTATTATCACTCTCTTTATAAAATTACGTGTGTCCGTCCGAAGCCTTTTTAAACTCCGCTTTTAATCTATCATTCCGGCAGCTCGGATCAACGTTCTTATTTTAGTTACATCCAGCAAGTGGGAACCGGAGCGAAGCGCCGGCTCCCACTTGTAGCACTACTCTTCTTGCATGTCCCAAAGGACCAGTGTCTTGGGAATAGCAGGTGAAATATGGGAATTAATTTTTCATCAAAAATGATCGCGAACACGTGTGTCGGACTTTCGGAATTATTGGACTTTCGGAACAATAATTCCGAAAGTCCGATAAATAACAAGTTCTCAAATATCTGACCCTGTGCTCACCCTACTGACCCCTGATTTTTTCTACATCACCTACAGATTGTGTAACCGATATAGCAAAAAATTGGAACACAAGGGAGACTGTATCTACTGCAAGAAATCTTTTTGTGTCTAGGACCCAGGGGTGCGTGACACGTGACTGTCGATTTGAAGGAAAAAATCCAGTACCTTGCTAACTGTGGTAACAGTGGTTTGAATGTAAAGTGTTTGTCTGTTACCTGTGGTACATCTCCCGGGCTGTGGTACACATGGTTTTTCTGCCTAAGGAAATGCCTTTGACTATGGTAACACTCGTAGATACAACAAGATGTCAAGAAATTCAAAATGCAACAGTCCATTGTCCAAGGAGACTACAGTGCGCCTCACCACCTCACCGCCACCGGTCCGGAGCCGGAACTAATACAGTTTGGGTTTTGAAAAGATGATTTTAGCCATGAAACCGGCCAAAAGAATGTGATTGGCATTTCGACCAAGCTTAAGTGTTCATAGGGTGTCACGCGTCACCTAAAGTGTTCACTGTTCATGCCTCGGCAATCATGGGGAAATTACCATAAATGGTAGTCCGGCAAACACCGAACCAGAATGTTTTTGCATTTTTTAGTCTATTTCGGCCCAAAAATCTGAATGTCACCGTTACTGGTGCCGAAAGTGTTCAGTTCAGAGGCCCGCGTCACGCGTCACCTGAACACCTGGTCGAAATGATACAGTACTTATGAGTGGGCCCTACCTTACATTAAGAATCTATCCAGAAAAATAAGCAAAAGTATGGTTATATGCACGTAAAACCGAAATTCCGGATATTTTCCGACATAGCGAGTATATCCTCAAGCACAGAAGGGGAGACGCAGTCCAATCGCAGGCAGTAGGAAGTCCCACGTCCTTCGTACCTGCAGCCTTCCTCCCACCCGCATGTGACGGGCCTCGGGGTTACTGTGTACGCCTTTTGGCGGATCACATGCGGAACACTATCCATGATGGATAGAAGTGCTGTACAGTACAAGCCCGTATACGGGTGTCTAGAACGAGTTGAGCACGGGGACACAAGGAGCCAACGAGGAGCCAACCGTAGGTTGGCGACAATTGATTTTTCAACGACTTCCGACTGGAGGGGACATTCTCCTCCTGTCAGCCACTGTGCATTCTGATTGTGACACCTTTGAGGCGTGCGGAGCACGGGTTCCTGCCAATAATAATAATAATCGACGGCCTTGAATATACTACATGACCACCTGCCAACTGACATACTGTACTATTTCGACCAAATGTTCAGGTGACGCGTGACGGAGGGTCGTGAACTGAACACTTTTGGTGTCGGTGACGGTGACAGCGCGATTTTGGGGCCCAAATAGGCTCAAAAACGCGTAAATTTCCGGTCCAGCATCTGCCGGACTTCTAATTATGGTAATTTTCCCATGATTGCTGAGGAATGAACACCCAGGAAAATGAACATTATAGGTGACGGGTGACACCCCGTGAACATTTGGTCGAAATGCTACAGTACTGTATGTATCTTCATTTATGTTGCCCTGAAGTAGTTGCAATCACGGGGCAGCGAGTCCGATTGCTCATTCTCACCGAACGCATCCGTAACAGTCACACAACGGCACTATCAACGGAAACGGCTCGTACGCCGAAACAGCGGGCAATCGCGCGTCATACAGCGGGACATCTCCGCCCTACACTTCCTCACCGCACTCCCCCGACGGCGGCAATACATATCCCGCCGACACCGCCTCCTCCATCCGACATACCACACCTCCCACCCCTACGGCCACCCTTCACGGGCGCCTCCTGGCCTTCCTAGTGCTACCGCCCGCCGCACCTGCACCCGCCGCGGATGCCTCTCTCGCCGAGCGCGCGGAGAAGCGGGGCTTCAGCATCGGCCGCTTCTTCGAGCGCAGCGCGCCCGCCGCGAGTGCATTGATCTCCGCATCCGTCTCCGGGAGCTCCGCGGGGGTGTCGATCTCAAGCGCGCTGTCGAGTGCGCTGGGCGCGGGGCTGGACACTGGAGGATCCGCTTCCATCCGATGAGCACGACAGTGCAATAAAGAGAAAATGTCACGATTACATGGTATTTTGTACCGCTTCAAGAAGATGTTCACTGGCGTCCGACACCCGAAGCGTCTTGCATAGCGACGTGAAAGACATAAGCATCTTGATACAGAGGAGAAGCCTAGAGGAGTCTTGTATCCAATGTACGAGAACTCTTGCACAGTTGGTTGAATGGCTTGAACACCTTGAAGTTGCGGGCCGTTGAAGAGATTCACAGCCAACGCACAGAAAGTCTTGCACTTCCAGTCAATTGTTCTCGAGTTGCCTTGTTTTCCAGCATGTCAAAGCTCCGGGATCTGTTGAATCTTGCGAGGAATTCTTCAAGTATGCAGGCGCGATGGGTGGAAAGATTTGCGACGGAGGGATGATGGTGGGGAAAGAAAGGAGCGATTGATGGGAAAGAATGCTGGTATCCCTTTTGAACGGGTTTTGAACGCTCGAAAGTTGGATGCCGCCGGATCGGCGAGGTTCAAAATAGAGTCCAGTTTCCTGGACAAAGCTAATCATATGTCAGCTGATTGGTCTAGAAAAATCTTTTTTGGGTCTCGAAGGGCTTTTGGCGCCCAGTGAGCGCACAAAGGGTAAATTACCTCCGGAAATTAGCGAGCGCTCGTGGAGCAATAGCTGCCCCGAAATCCAGGTGCAGAGAAGATACTGATTTGAGAGAGGCTTGGAGGCGGAGCAAGGAACATGCTCGCTCGTTAAAAGCAAAGAAGAGACGAAGTGGGGAATCCTCGGACCAGGCCAAACATGAACAATCTGATTCGTAGGATCTCCTTAATATACGAGTAATATTGACGTGCTGAGGAGTGAGTTTATGATGTATTTTCTCCGTTTCCATGCCCTTGGTTTCCGAACAGCTTAAGGTGCTATGCGCTGCGCAACGAGGTGTTTTCTGCATTTTCTTTTACTTACTTTTCTCTTTTTTTTTGTGCCGCCCAGGTCGCACTAGGATTGCAGCCCTACTATGCGCGGCAAAAGAAGCGAGGCTCGAAAACATGTGGCCAGGTGGGATCGTCGGGGATGATTTAATGATCCCATGTAGTGTTCTTGGTTTTGTGAGCGGCCGTAGGGCCAGGCCCCGTTTACTTGGACTGCATTGACTGATGTTGCATTTATCCCGGTGTGTGTCCTTTGTTCGGGCTTTTGGGTTCATCCAGTGGTGAGTGTTGAAACTTTTTGAACTGCATTGATGATTTTAATTGATGTCGCGTTCATCCCAGTAACCTTCGTTCCTCGCTCTCCGGTTCAATTGGCAATTGGTCAGTGTTGAAGCTTTATGCATGATATACTGACGTTGCGCTCATTCCAGTATCCTTCATTCTTCCCTCTCGGGTTCAATTAGCAATTGGGGAGTGACGAACCCGGATAAATCTGCATTTACTTACTTTTCGTTACAGACCGAATCTAACTGCGAGTTGCACTGTTTCTCGGACTACATCTTGGTCCCTGTAGCGACAGCCACACCCCGACAAGAACAATGCAGACTATCACGTCGCGCTTTCAGCGCACCTGCACAAGGATAATAAGGAGGATCCCTGTCCCCTTCCCTTCCCTGCCCGCTCCCCCTCTTTCTTCAGTCTGTTGTACAGCCCAGGTGATCCGAGAAGGTAGGCCATCATGCTCTTGCGATCCTATACCGCTTTTCCATTCACGTCCTAGCGTTATTCTCAGGTCTCCTCTTGAATTCCGACGAGTCATTTCGTTGATGCTATCCACTTCCTCATGTCTCTGGTATATTTTCGCAGGTTCTCGCCCATCCTTACTTCCTCTAACCCATGCCTCATCTTTCCTTTGACCTAGAGCGTCGCGACGCTTCAAATTCGATTTCTCGCACTCCTCCGAGGCGGCCGTTGCGTCTGCCGCACCGCTGATGTACTTACAGAAACATTTTCGATGTTGGTTTGATTTTTGCGGTCCCGCGAGCGAGGCAGGGCACTGTGGTGAGTTCCTCCCCGATATTGTATTTTTTTCAAGACCACTGACTCCGCCCTACAAGCCTTGACGTATCGGCAGTGCCCTCCCGCATCGGCTCCAGACACATGTTTGACGCTATGTCGCGCCGCCGGCAGTCAGCAGACGCGACAAGGGTGCGTTTCTAGTAAGTTAGTTTCGATGATGGACACGTCCCCACCACTGCTGACGTTCTAATCAACTCATCTTGGTTCCAACACCGTGCCATGCGCTCGGAGCGCGTCCCCGACGTGTCTGAGGACCGCCAACATCTCGATTGAAGTTTTGGTTTTGCGAGGGGTGGAATTTGTGTCTTAGGCGCGTTACCTTTTATGTTATTCCCTACTACACACTCCTGACCTATTCTCCGTAGTCTCGTCGCATTCCATCATGTATTTCGAACTCATCCCGTCGTTCTTAATTCATTTTGAAAGCCTCATGAGCGAGGTCAGTATTTGATTGCCCATGCTCGCGCCTAAAGCTAACATACAAGCGGGTCAATAGTGTTGTAGCTTTCTTCCTTCTATTCAGCTGCCATCCGATACGAGGTTGGTCGCTATTCATTTGGGAAGAAGTTTATTACTCCTCCATTTGTTCCACACTTATGGTCACTGGTTGGCAGCCTGAGATCCCAACTGGAGAAATGGAGGGGTCGTGCAGTAAACTGTAAATTGATATTGCACAGATCTTTATATGTACTAGATACTTTGCGTGAATGAATCAATGTTTCGAATATGCTTTTGCTGTACAGGTCAACGACGAGATATGCCATATACCCCGAAACCATTCGTTCTTTCGTAAATTTTTGATGCCGGTTGGTTGCCTTTCCACCCACCACATTCATCACTTACGCCGGAGCGAAGCGACGGCATGTCTTGTTGATATTCACAATACAGTATGGAGCAATCTAGTTCTGATAAACGAGCTCATCTACCGTCTTTGTCAAGTGGATAGATACTGAGGGGCGCATTATTTGATCGGCTGCGCATGCTCTACCAGAAAATGGAATATTATGTCCGACATGGAGACCGTAACTCTGCTGAGTTCAAGCCATTTGTAGGCCTACTTACGGGCGATCCCGCGTCTCCTGTCCAGTGGAGCCTCTTCTGGCAGATCTCATCATGCTCGAGGAAATAGGCGACGTTATTCTCTCTGGTATTAGGATAGCGATCTTGGCCCAGGCTGACGATATTCATCTAATCTCGCTCTAGGCCAAGGGATTGCAGCGCAGACTTACAGGTCTTTGCGGAACATAGGGCGCGGATCAAATTTTTTCAAAAAATGATGATTTCAGCATAATACTCATAACTCCCTCAAATCTTGGTCTTTTCTCCTGATTCCAACACCATTGTACTTGTATGGGATGCCCGCACCTGCATGCACCCGTGGATATATGATGATTATATAATCTGCACCAAATACGGAAATTAGGATCATTTTGTGTATATCACCTCCTGTACATTCCCTAGGTAGCTATAGGACTGGATATCTCGCAATAAACATCGTATGTATGATATATAGGCGCAGGGATCCCCTTTTTGCGTCCATGTGCTGTAATTATGCTATACCATTGGCCTACATATACTGGGTCATATCCAGGACCATACGGGGCTTTGATATTGAAAGTCAAAACATGCCTGCAGCTGGATATATATATTGTTAGACATATGTATGCGAGGACATCATGATGCCTAGACTGTTTGTGTTTGTACGGGAGGTGATATACGTGCAAATTGGCGACTTACCATATTTGGTACAGATTATATAATCATCATATATCCACGGGTGCATGCAGGTGCGGGCATCCCATACAAGTACAATGGTGTTGGAATCAGGAGAAAAGACCAAGATTTGAGGGAGTCATGAGTGTTATGCTGAAATCATCATTTTTTGAAAAAAATTGATCTGCGCCCTAAGTTCCGCAAAGAGCTGTAACGCTCTCAATACATGGTGCTCGCGGAATTTTATCGTGGTCAGGCGCCTGCTTCAGCAGACTCACACACCTTGCTTTGGAACCTCTAGCTCGAATCAGGATAAGCTTCACCTCCTATAATTTAATAGTTATGCCGGCGGCCTCAACTTGGATGCATGTATCTGCTTCTTTCCCTCAATTTAATCTGCGGAGAAGGAATTAGCTGGCTTCCAGGACAAGATGAGCTACAGATGTTTTAATTTTTTGTGGAACATTACTCTTGCGTTGAAACCCAGCCTGTCATCCGACATGCATCAGAGCTGCAAGTTTATGGACCGTCTCGAACATTCAAGCACCGCCTGTATGACTCGCAAAGGCTACCTTCAACTTGAGACTAGACCTATTTCGCCCAACGACTCGCTCGGTCGGCGCTAAAGCACCGACCAGCTCGCATTGGGCCAATCACCCTCTTTATAAAATTATGACTGTCTGTCCGTCGGAAGCTTTTTAATCTCCGCTGTCAAATTTCTGTCTCCGACATCAGCTGACACCTACGTCATCTTACCCTTTTCGTCGACCTCAGTGCTCACTGTCCATTCACGGAGGTCCTTTCAAATAAGCTCCGATCTTCTCTGGATTTGGGGCTCACTTTCTCTCAAAGTGATGTCCAGGAATCCGGACAATCTATCCATCACCTCACCTCACCTTCTTTATAAAATTAAGCATGTCTGTCCGAAGCCTTTTAAACCCCGCAATCAACCCGCACTCTCCACTCAAAAAGCATGACCTGACGCAATAGAGGTGCATTCAAACGGCTGGCATTTTGAAAAGCATGACCTGGCACAATAGAGGTGCATTCAAATGGTGGGCATTTTGAAAAGCATGACCAGACACGATAGAGGTGCATTCAAATGGCAGGGATTTAGAAAAGCATGACCTGACATAATAGAGCTGCATTCAAATGGCTGTCATTTTGAAAAGCGTGACCTGGCGCAATAGAGGTGCATTCAAATGGCTGGCATTTTGAAAAGCATGACCTGATGCAATAAAGCTGATTCACGTCTCCCACATCTCCTCGCTCTCCTCCTCTACTTCCCTTTCTCAATGAACCGCCAGAATGGGCCGTCACGCGCGGCAGCGGCCTACCTTGCTGGTAATAACCAAAAGTCCACCGGATGGAATTGCAACCCCAACTTATATGTCGAGAGTGCGCCGCATGGGGACCCGTGTTTCCATCTTTGTCTGGACTTCTATTACTAACTTATATAAGGGTTATTAAAGGGCCTTTTCCAGCTTCCAGGCCCCTTGTTCATCCGAAGCTTGTTTCTCACCGACCACATCTTCTAGGTGGACAGTCGGGGCGTCATGACCTCATGGAGGGGAAGTCGATGTTCTGGAGGGCGTCCACGCAGTAAACACCAACAAGATGAAGCTGCACACCTCGGAAAACTGTAACATAGACCACCGGGAACAGATGCTGGGGAAAGCCTACCTAACGAACTGCACCAGCAGCAATAGAGACAATCAGGGGTGCGGGGTCTTGGACGGCGACATGACGTCGTACGGACGGGGGTTCAATCAAGCTGGGGACGGCGTGTACGTGCACATTGTGGTTGGGTTGGCAGCGCGTAGTAAAGTTTGGTTATATTAGAGTCGGATACCTGTCGTCGGCAATCATATTGGGTCTTTTCCGGACCGCTTCCTCCCATCTCGCTGCGAGCCCCGTTGGCTCATCTCTGGCCCCAGAGACCCCGAGCGGTCTCCATCTTGGTGATTGGACTGGGATTCGCTCTTTTCCACGCGTCCTCCGGCCCAGATAAGCTTCCTTGGCTTCTGAGAGCAGCGCCTCTTGATTCGTCTGGCACCTGCTGCTAGCAGGTTTCCTGTCTTTTTTTCGACTTACCCCCACATCCATCGACTTTCTGGTCTACACTGTCACCGGCTCCTCGCATCGATCGCGTTTTAACGCACATTCACGGGCTCTTCGATTTTTCGCGCGACGTGTCATGACGAATCTATCGGCAAAGCAAAAAAGGAAGAAGAGGAGAGAAGAGCAGCTCCTGGAGGAGAAGCAGCAGGTTGAGGAGCAGAAAACTCGACTCCCCGTAAGCACCCCTCATCCGTTGCCTATGTCGGCCGCACCAGTCTCGACGCCGTCCCCTCCTTCACACCCCCATCCTCACGCTGCCTCGGCTTCCGTCGGCTATCATGACAGCTACGACATGCCCATTTACGGCGTCCATGTCACCCACAGTGCAACTGACATTTGGGCTTTCATCTACGGCCCTGTATCACGCTCACCCAGCCCGCCTCCAAGCTGGTACGTACCACGCGATGTTGCGCCGCGCAATCACTCTGTCCACGGCATCCACGCTTCCCATCCCTCAACACCTCCTCGCGATTCAAGCTGGTACCATGAAGACGACGTGATGGATATTCAGACCATCCACACAGTCTACACAGCTCCTCTCGCAGCTACTCCCCGCGACTTCTCTGCCTCCGCAGCACCGCCTCCACTCACCCATGGCGTAACTTACAATTCGCAGGCGTAATCACCGTCTATTGCCGCAGCGTCGTGAACCACGGCCATTTCCACGGTCCCTCCCCAAGAGCATTCCTGCATCGCAGTCGCCACTGCCCTAATTGATGTATCTTGAGTGTCGAGGGGGCCATGGCACATTTTCGCTGCCCAGGGAGGTGTATTACATCTAGAGGAATAGGTGTACCAGGTTTCAAAGAATTTGGTTGAGAAACGAGTAAATGAGAACGAGATCAATGCTGAATCGGGCCGTTACCTACAACTCGGACACCGGACCGTGCCAGGAAAAACAGTGCCGTTTGTCCAATTCTGGCCCGATTTTGACAAAGTAAAGCATGAGACCCAGGTAAAAGACAATTTCCTGACGATCTGGCTATTGGGCCAGACTCTAGGATCCGTGGATAAAATGCTATTCATGGATTTTCCCTAAGTGTCCGAGTTCTAGGGGGGGGATAGTAGAGCGCCTGGCTCGGGAAGAGAAAGAACAGGAAAGGGCATACGCAGCTCTGGTGGCTCTCACCGAGAAGGATATGCGAAAGAAGCTCACCTTGGTCTTTGACGGTTGCTACCAGGCAATTCAGGCAGAGACAATAACTCGGAGAGGCAAGCCAGTCAAACGATGCCAGGTATTATTATCTCTCCCGAGAAAAACTGTATGTCCTTTGCTTTCAACGTGCCTGAGCTGACTCCCAATTGTATAGGCCTACCCTGATTACTACGAACTTATCAAGGAACCAATTTTAATGCCGCACATTCGAGACTTTTCACACTCGAAGCTTATTCGGTCTACAGCAGAATATGCAGCCCTTTGGCATCGCATGTTTGCCAACGCTCGATCTTACAATCGTGACGACTCCACTATTTATCAAGACGCCGAGTACCTTCAGGCACTTTTAGATACCAAGCCGCAGGAGTTATCCGTACTTCACAATGTACTCCCACCATGAATAAATTACAAAGCTCCAATTAAATCAGTTGCAATGCTAAGCAGCGCACTCGGATCTGAATACAACTCTTCATCGCCGACGTGAAGGTCATCTTCTGTGACCAGATAATCTTCATTCATCGTGTCGTCGTCCTTCTCCTCTGGCTCAGGTGCCACACCATTCTCCGTCACCTCGACCACACCAATGTTCTCGGGCTTCTTCGCCTTCTGTGCTGTTTTATTTTATTTGATTGTTGGCTTCTGCATGCAGATTGCAAAGGGAAACCATACGACAGCTGGCTGTGACTGGTGGACTCCGGGGATTTTTACCTGAGGGGGGGACTCCTCCCGTACACTTGCACGCTCCGCTCGTGGTCAGGTCCCACGAGGTTCTAACCGGAGGTCCTATCATTTGAAGGTCGCCCAGTCCACAGCTAGTCAGCGTCTTGTATTGATTGTCCCCCTGGAATTTCTGTGTGTTGACATCGTGTAGTTTTATGTATGGACTAGCATGAACCCGTGCTCCGCACGGAAACACCATCACTGAGTAAGATCGTTCACGCTGATGGCATTCAAGTTGTACTATCAAGTCAAAAAAGCAGTGAACATTAAACGAAGGTCGAATGTATTTAGTAAGGAGTGTAAGAATTTAAAAAACAGAGGTCGAAAGAGTGTCGGTATCAAGAAAAAAAGTCGGTTGTAAAGATTATCAAGCAGTCAAAATTTAGGCACCAGGGGCAGGTGAAGGGCTGCTGCTGGAAGCACCATTGCCGCTGTCTTTATGCTTGCCCAGAGCTGTCTTGGTGGAATAGCTCCAGCGAGGCTTCTTCGCCGCACCTACAATTAATCAGTGGTTGCTCGAGTGTAAGGAGCATCAAGCAAGAGCTTACTACCACTGGCCTGCGATGTCGACTGAACCGGGGTGGACTTTGCAGATGGCGCAGCTGCAACAACGTTGCCCAGAAAGGCAATAGTGTCAACCTCGATGTAGAAACGATCGACCATTTTCTCGCCCTCAAGAGCGCTACGCACGCCGGTGAGGTCCCCAGAGAAGCCGCAATACCTGTTGGCGTAGGGGATGGGCTTCTTTTTCCTGTCCTTGAAGCAGTGCGAATCCGGGATGCAGGCAAGCAGAGGGAAAATGGATTTGAGCGGTGTTGTAACATGGGCAGTCTGCAGCCCGCTTTGCGTCGGCGAACGCAGCAGTGTACTGCTCTGGTGCAGCAGTGAAAGTGGCAGTAGGTTGGTCACTTGCTACCACCGCGCAGCAGATGTAAACAGAGAGTCGGTGGCACAGGTTGATGGTCCATGAAGGCTCAGCAGCCTCCAGGTCCGACGCTTCGAGGAGGCAGAGCTGAAAGATGAGATTGAGCTCCTTGAAATGGCGGGAAAAAGGGGGGGAAAAAAGGCTCACTTCTTTGATGTCGCCAACAAAGAGGAATTTGGCCTGCTCTGCTACGTCTGAGGTGTAGACCTCAATACCTGCCTCCTTCTTAGCAGCTGCCATTTGTATGAATTAGTGGTACGTGTTAGAGACACTCTCGATCATACTTACCTGTGAACTTCACATGGTACAGTCCGACAGCAAGGTAATTCTTTTTGACATATTCTTTGTCCTCTTCGGGAGAGGGCAAGGCATCGGTGTCAGGTCTGAAGTAACGGAGGGAGCCTTGGATATCCTCCATGCCAGAAGTGCAGATGTAGACAATGGCAGTAAGCCAGAACTCGAGAAGAGATTGCCTGGGGGTTTTCCAGGATGGTTATGCCCGAGAGAATGACAGAGGAGTTATTGGCGCTCATTTTTTGGATAACTTATTGACGGAGATGAAGATTTTGGTCTCAAAATGGCCACAAATATATACCTAGTCAGTTTGGACATGTTTGAATTGTCTGGGCTGTTCTGAGACGTTCCATAGTGTTGGTTCATGTGATAAATTTCCTTGGGGAAGAGGCTGGCCGCAGAAATCCAAATAGTGAAGAGAAAGAAGCGAAGTTT
Source organism: Mycena leptocephala (assembly GCA_029378395.1). Lineage (NCBI taxonomy): Eukaryota > Fungi > Basidiomycota > Agaricomycetes > Agaricales > Mycenaceae > Mycena > Mycena leptocephala. The sequence goes on from JARJLF010000296.1 coordinate 172,230, forward strand.
GGCTTTGCTGTTTTTGGAGGATGATTGTTGAGGCTTGAATAAAAACATTGATTTTTGGCAAACAGGGCTTCCTCACAATATTCTGAAAATCTGCTGTGAAGCCATCTGAATGCCACTGAACATTGCTGATTTTTTGCTTTCAATGGAGACTCTCACATGTTGTGATTCGAAATTTCGAAGCAGTTTGATCGCTTATGTTCGTCGGGCAAAATGGAACGGCAAATGCAGCAAAAATATTGTGAAAAGTATTGAGAGAAAAATACAGGCAGAATTCCTAGTCCAAAAGGACTTCAGGGTAAACAACATATGTAGTTTTAAGTTCAGTAGCGGTATCTGGTAATAAAATCTTTACCAGCTGCCCCGATGTAGCCCTCGATAAGGCGACATACAGCTGTCCATGTGAGAAGACAGGAACCTGGAGATCCAGGCCAACAAATTTGACAGATTGTCCCTGTGATTTGTTGATTGTGAGAGCAAATGCAAGGCGAACAGGGAATTGTTGGCGACTGAATTTAAAGGTCAAGTCGGTTGTATTGGATGGAGTTAAGGAGATTCGAGGAATGAGGATAGTTTCACCGTCATGATCACCATCCATGAGGCTGCACTCAAGCACCTGCTCAGACATGCGGAGCAGAATCATTCTGCTTCCATTGCAAAGCCCGCGTCCAGGAGCAAAGTTGCGCAGCAAAATGAGTGGGCAGCTGATTTTAAGGATGAGTTCGCCAGGAGGTAAGCTGCCAGAGTTCAGGGTGCGCAAAAATTCGACAGGAATGATAGTTTCATCGCCAGGACCGTTGAGAGTTGACGGTTTCTCAGCTTTCCAATGGAGCGCGCTGCAGTGCCGACAGGCGATGTCCATTCTTCCCAGATCATGGTGGGCTTGAGGCTCAGTGTATGGCCGTTGCGCATCAAAGAACAGGCTATTATCTACGCGTCGAAACAGTTGTAAACGGAAGAACGCGTTGCAAAGTAATAAAAACACACCTGTAGCTGCACGATTGCGGCGGTCCTGTGTCACCGGCGGTGTGGGCAGTTGCCCATTCTCGTGTTGTTGCCTCTCTTGCTCTTGCCGTCGTCGTTGGCCCTCAGCACGCGCATTCGGTGGAGCGGCACCCTGTGCTGCACCTTGGGGTTCATTTGCACGTCTAGCCTGTGCAGCATTCTGCCGCCGTGCACGCTGGCCATTCGGCCATGCATTTGGAGCTGCCGCAGCCGCTGCTCCACCTGTACGTGGCGGTGTCTGAAGGCCCTATTAAATTGTGAGTGATAGGCTCGATGTAGATCAAGAAAGCGCACCAAAGGTGCTTGTGTGTGAGGGCGGGAAGGGCCGGGTGTTGGAGATCCCGGGTGGTTTTCATTTGGCACGCATCACCACCACCGACTCGGTGTTTCCTGCAGAGCAAGCTGGCAATCACGGTCAGCGTTGCGTGCAGCCAGATGCTCCGCTTCCAAGGAAGGCGACGATGGAGGCAACATTACCCGTGGTCCTCGGTTGCTCACGTCCCGCAACGCGTTGCGTCGAGGTGAAGCGCGAGGAGAGCATGTTCCACCATCTATTGGGGACATTGCATTCCGGCGTCCAAGGCGGACACCAGGTACACGTCGTTGGGCCAAAGGGAATGAAGGGGTGGGAGGAGGGGTTACCCTGGATGGTCCATTAGAGTCAGGTCAGAATTGTTAGAGCGCACAGTGACGCACATTTTCAAAAGTAGAAGCAGTCCCAAACAAAGCCAGCCTAAGAGTGATAAGTGCATTAGGAATTGGGCAGATTGAGAGGGTGGGGGCCCTCAGTAGCATAGTACCCTCGCGCGCATCAAGCGCGCCTTCGCGCTTGCTATCCGACACGTCACCGACAATGGTCGGGTAAAAAAATGTTGTAAATTCGCGAAAAAATACATGATAAAATTGAAATAAATAACATAAGTTGAGCACACCTATCCCGCCCTCACGCGCATCAAGCGCGCTGACAGCGTGCCCCATGCGCGCTACCTGCCTGCCTGTCCCCGACACATGTGACCCGAAAATCACCAGAAAATACCCAAAAAGCCGAGAAAAATAAACTGAGTACGCCATTGGGCGCCCTCGGCGCGCCCGGCTCCCGAGGCCACTTCGTTCCCTGCCAAAATTCGGCCTAAAATCGTACAAAGTTGCCAATGAATCAGAAGGGAACAGCCTGACAAATGTGCACTTTGGTGCATTATCTCTACCATTTCTGGGTTTCTCTGGCTCTGTTTTATTGAATTGACTGATTTGGCTCATTATTTCGATGTTTTGTCTATTAAACTGTCCTCTAACCACACTAACACATGTAAATACAGCTCAGAGTATAAATGGGGTAGCTAGATTCATTGTCAACCACTGGATTCTGGCCCCCTTTCGTGCTAGCCTCAGGCTGTTGTGATGGATATCCCTAGGTCCGGTCCCGAATAAGTCCTCACGCACCCGAAAGCACTCATAATGACTCCTCACTTACTTAGTATTGCGGCAGATGACCAGATAAGGCAATTGGTAGATTGTTCTTTAATCTTCCATAACCTTCCCCGCTATTCTGCTCTGACTCACTGTAGACGTATTAAAGGGAGTCGTTCCCTCTTGTAACGACATCTATTCTTACCTCTACCAATCCATCTAGATTACCCAAAATCTTGTGTGAAATTAAGTGTGAAGCCGCGCGCTCACGTTAGTATTCAGTCAAGCTAGTTCCAAGTTGTAAAGCCACGCGCTTACCTCTAGGGCTAGAAGCAACCCGTGGCTGGTTGATATTCCCGGCTCGTCTCAGAAGACTCGCTCTCTTGGACAGGTTGTTCAGGTAAACTACATTGATTATATAGAGGTTCTTTAACTCTAACGATTCCTAACGAAACTAACCCGGATCTCTAACACTGGTGGACAAACTGGGAATCTCTTGCTTAAACAAGGTACGTTTGCCAATAACTTGTCTAAATGGCTACTATTTCTATCTCTCGATCCCCGTCTCCTTCTCGCGAACGCGACACTCCTCCGCATATGTCCCGAAGTCGTTCTGTGACTCCTTTAACTTTTCAGGCGACTCAACCTACTACGGGTGATGAGCTACATCTGGAGCCTATCACTGAGCTGCAAGGTGCCGTGGATGATGAGGAGCTCAACGACGAAGCGCCGGTTAAAGTTACAATTGACTTCCCCACGCTTCGTCCATTGGGTCGTATCGGCAACAACACGGAGGTACTTGCACGGCGGTTAGAGGCACTCAACCAAGGAGCTCACAATATTCATAAGGGTTTCCTCCTTCAAGGCTTGAAGCTTTCTCGTTCTGCAGCGAGAGAGGAGTTTCCTAATCAATGGGAGCTCCTTAATCAAACCTTGAGGGACTTGGAACAACTGACCTTACGAAATGGGAGCTTCGTGTATCGCGTTCGTAAAAATAATTACCGTGTTTTACTGCATGCATTGGACACAATGTGACGAGAGTCGGAGCATTCTTTCTTGATTGAAGGGAAGACCCCGCCAGGCTTGCCTCAGTGGGGTGATCGCGACGATATCTTGGATGCTTATCGGCCGAATGATTTTGAGATTCTTGGTGTCTGCTTCAGAGTGGAAGTTGAGAACTTTCTGATGCTTTTGAATAAGTATCATGACTTCAAGACTCATCTACCGCGGGAGCGTGACACAGAAATCATGGAGGCAGCATCGCGGATTTACTCTTCACGGGGTAATACTACCGTGAAGCCTGAGCCTTCAGCTGCCGGCGATCTTCCAAGTTCTCGCGGTGGTTTCAATCTTTATGGAGCACCGAGGGTGGCCTCAACTCCGCCGCGGATACCTCGACACTGGCAGTCAGCTTATGATGAATCAACCCAATATCCGCTTACCCGCGATACAAGTGCAGGGTTTCAAAATCCTGTTCTTCCTACCGGGTTGCCACGGGGTAATAGGCGAATCTCCGAACTTTTGGAACCTATGGAACCAATTTTTGAACGCGAGAATTCCGTCCGAATTCCTACAATGGAACCGGAAGAAGCTGAGCAGATGCGTCACATGAACCATCAAGGAGACTCTGGTTCTCAACATGCACCTCATCGTGCGAGTGGTGGCCATGTAACGTACACTACTCAGCCCTTTGCCTCCACACCGTCTCGGCAAGAGCGGGTTGCTGCAGGACCTCCTGGAGGTGACCCGGACGATAGTGATTCGGACGACGGACCTGGTCGGCCTGCGAATCGTGGACCTTCCGGGTCTCCGCCTCGACCACCTAGGAACAGCACGGCACCACCTGTACCAGCTGGTGCAGATGTTTACGGACCGATTGGTAGCAGGGAGCCGCATTTCGAATTCAAGTTGAAAGCGGAAAACGTACCCAAGTGGGACGGTAATGTTGATACAATTGTGCGCTGGATTTTGAAAGTCAATGACCTTGCGCGTGAATCAAAGACAGTTTGGCGTCAACTTGGAAGAATTGCACCGCGCCGACTTGAAGGCGATGCGGAAACATGGTACTGGTCGCTGCCAAAAATCTACCGAAACACCATCGAGGCAAATTGGGACACTTTGCGTAGTGCATTCATGACTTACTTTATGAATCGCAACTGGCTTGACCGTCAGCGCTCTCGTGCCAATCAAGCATCGTATCGGGAAGCTGGACATGGGCGCGAGAGGCCGACTCAATACTTTATTCGCAAGACTGAGTTGCTGAACACTGTGTACACGTTGAGTGATTCCGAGATCATTCTGCATGTAATGGATGGCGCACCCACTCTGTGGAATACAATCCTGACTACTCAATTGTATCAGGATGTGGTGGAATTCCAGGCAGCTATTCGTTTCCATGAAGAGGCATTGATCAAACTCGATGCTAGGGACAGAGAAAAGCCATACCGTGATTACGATAATCGTACATCGTTCCGATCGGCTCGCGCGAACTTGGTCGGCTGGTCTTCAAATTTGCCTCCACCAAAATTTCCTAAAGATGACAAGAATGTCTCGAAGCGAGCCACGTCCGAGTCTAAAGGGGCGCGTCCATGCCGTCACTGCGGTAGTGGTAAGCATTGGGATAACGAGTGCAAGCATTCCTTCAAAGGAAATCGTGCAGCACGCGCTAATCTTGCTTCCACCACCAGCGAGGATGTCAACGCGCAAGACGAATACGATGAGCTCTATTATGGGCTTGGAAGTGACGGGGAAACTGACGATTTAGCTGATGAAACTCCGCAGGATTTTCAACAGCCCCCTCAGACTGCTGAATCTGCGTCCTATGATGCGGAAGTCACTTCAGCCTGGGGGGGAATAATGAGACGGTTTCTTCGGAGATGGACATTAAAATCGATTTGGACACGGTAAGCGAATCAGTCGCTTCGGATACTTCTTGCGCGAGCTTTTGCTCGAAGCCTGCATTGAACAGGAAGTCCAGGCGACGCCTTGCACGGGAAATTAATGCTGTAAATTATCGGATTGTTCACACACCAGTGCAGTCCTCGGCCAAGCCTCTCATCGAGCTGCGCAAGCACATGGCGCGACCGCCAGGTTCGTCGTTTCTTGGTGCAGCTGCAACTGAGGCTACAGCAACGGTCGGCAGCTTGGAAACGGATCCTATCCTTGTTATCATTGACTCTGGATCGGATATAACATTAATTTCGCGCCAAGCTCTCGAAGCTCTCACCAATCCACCGAAAGTGAAAGCAGGACACGATGTAAGGCTTATTCAGGTTACTGGACGTTCGTCTATATCTGGATACGTCAACCTCGACTTGTTTTTCCATACAAACGATGGACCAGTGAAGTTGAACGTGGAGGCGTACGTCGTTAACGGGATGTCCACTCCATTCATTCTAGGTAATGATTTCGCGGATCAGTATTCTATATCCATCCTGCGAAGCGAAGGAGACACTTACCTGCGTTTGGAAGTTCAGGAAGACAGTTAAAAGTTGAATCCTCTACCTCTCCGACCTTGCGCGATGACGAAGGCCATGCATTTAAAATAAAAGTGCATGCTGAGATCAAACAGCAGCGACAGTCTAAAGGATTGCATCGTCGCAACCAGAAGCTGAAGCGCAAGGCTTACCTCCGAGAAAGGAATTCAGAAGTGTGGGCACTTGAACGCACGATCATTCCTCCGGAATCCAGTAAGCTTGTGTCGGTAGGAGCATATTTTCCTAAAAACCAAGAATCACTCTTCGTGGAAAGGAAGATAGCCTCAAACGGCAATGAGGACGATTTTTACGGTGCCGCTGATACACTTATCTCCAAGGACAAGCCTGCTCTCCATGTCGCCAACTTTTCCAAAATGCCGGTAGTTATTTCCGCGGGCCAAGTCCTTGGTACCGCTCGTAACCCGCGCAGTTGGCTGGATAAAGTGAACAAGTTCAGCAAGGAACAGCAGCAGAAAATTAATGCTCATGCTCACCTTGTCCGTACTCTTGCTGCTGAGCAACACGGCGAGACGGAGGTGGGAAGCAGAAGCAATCTCCAAACTGATGGCCGGTCCGATGACGCGGGATCGTCGGAGGCTGTGCCTGTCAAACTCGACACTTCACTTGCTACCACTGTCCGCTCGGAGACCAAGATTGCTTCAAGGCACAGAGGAATGAGACGGAACTGATGACCCCCTTGCAGAGGAGCCTCTTGAGGGTGGTCCCAAAACTGCTGAGGCACCTGGGGATCCGGTGAGCTCGGATCGTTTGCTAGATGAAATTGACATTTCCCCAGATGTGACAGCGGAACAGCGCAAACAGCTCCAAGAAGTGCTCCTACGCAACAGCTCGGCATTCGGTCTGGATGGCCGGCTGGGTAACTATGAAATGAAGGTAGAAATTCCGATGAAGCCTGGTGCGGAGCCGGTTTCTCTTCCTCCATTTCCAGTTTCCCCAGCTAACCGAGAAGTAATCGATAAACAGATGGATTCATGGCTGAACCTGGGTGTTATAGAGCCTTCAAAGAGTCCATGGGCTGCACCCGTGTTTATTGTTTATCGGAACAGTAAGCCGCGCATGGTCATTGATTGCGAAAATTAAACGAACTCGTCGTCGCAGATGAGTTCCCACTTCCCCGACAGACGACATTCTTCAAGCACTCTCTGGTTCTCAATGGCTCACGACACTTGACGCGTTAGCCGGCTTTACTCAGCTCACTATGGGCCGGAATCCCGTGAGAAACTGGCGTTCCGAACACATCGCGGACTCTTCCAGTTTGCGAGAATGCCATTTGGCTATCGTAACGGCCCGAGCGTTTTTCAACGCGTCATGCAAACGGTACTCGCGCCGTTTCTCTGGATATTTGCGCTGGTTTATATCGATGATATAGTTATCTTTTCAGTGACCTTCGAAGACCACCTCAAGCACCTCGACCTCGTTTTCAGTGCCATCGCCGGTGCTAATCTTACCCTTTCCCCTCCGAAATGTCACTTGGCTTACCAATCGCTACTTCTACTTGGCCAAAAAGTCTCACGTCTTGGTCTCTCAACCCACAAGGAGAAGGTTGACGCGATTTTACAGCTGGATGAGCCGCGCAACGTACACGAGCTTCAACACTTCCTAGGTATGATGGTTTACTTCTCTTCATACGTCCCATTTTTTGCGTGGATCTCACAACCTCTTTTGAGCTCCTCAGAAAGGTGTAAAGTGGGAATGGAACAAGGTGCATCAGGAAGCGTTCGAGCTCGGTAAGCAGGTCCTTACCAATGCTCCGGTGCGTGGATACGCAATTGCTGGTAAACCCTACCGTGTGTACTCTGACGCATGCGATTTCGCACTTGCCGGAATTTTGCAACAGGTTCAGCCAGTCCGAATTCAAGATTTGCGCGGCACCAGGATGTACGAACGTCTCGAACGTGCACATAAAAATGGTGAGGACGTCCCAACTCTTGTTACAGTACTGAAAGGTATTGATGACGTCCTACACCCGGTCCTTGGGCAGAAAATTTGAAGACACGGTGGTCACATTGAGCGAGTGATTTGCTATTGGTCACGAGTTCTCAAATCACCCGAACGTAATTATTCACCCACCGAACGCGAAGCTCTGGCGCTCAAGGAGGCCCTCATCAGTTTCAACCTTTTCTCGAAGGTGAATCAGTCGCCGCAATTACTGATCACGCTGCATTGACTTGGAGTCGCACATTTCAGAATGTCAATCGCCGACTACTGACGTGGGGTACGGTATTCTCGGCCTACCCCGGCCTCAAGATTGTGCATCGCGCCGGCCGCGTTCACTCCAATGTTGATCCCATCTCTCGCCTTCGCCGTCGAATTCCTCCCCAAGACAGTCCAAACACCGAGCACATTTCTATGCTCGAGTTGACGGAAGATGACCCTCTGAAGAATATGTACGATGATCTGGGACCTCGAATGGAGGAAAAATTACTCACTATGGCAACTAGATTCGTGCGCGCCGAGCAGGATTCGGGCAGCTCAGACACGATAACTATCGGTGAGATTTCCCTGGATAATGACGAAGTTCTTACTTCATTATACACCACCGCACGTGCCTATGCAGTGCTGATAGGCATTTCAGGCGATGAAATAAAGGAGTGGGCAGCCGCCTATCACGAGGATCCACATTTCGTTCAGGTTCTCGATGGGTGGAAGTCGGAGAAGGACTGGTCTAATCCTCGGTACCCTCAGTATCATTATAGCGAGAATGGATTAATTTTCTTTGAAGATTGGCAGGGGTTGAACCGTTTATGCGTACCGGCAAAATATCGCTCTTCGGTTATGGCCGAGGTACATGACACCCCTTCAGAGGCTGCACATGCCGGCTATCACCGCTGCTATAATCGTCTAGCTGCAACCTACTATTGGCCTCGAATGTCGCGAGACGTTAAAAGGTATACTTCTACTTGTGACATCTGTCAGAAAAGTAAGCCCCGCCGACACAGCGGTGTGGGTTTACTGCAACCGATTCCTATTCCATCTCGTCCTTTCGAAGTAGTCTCTATGGACTTTATCCCCGAGCTACCGGACTCCGACGGTTTCGACAATATCCTCGTGATCGTGGATAAGCTTACAAAATACGGAATATTCATTCCGTGCTCCATTAAAATTTCCGACGTGGAGACGGCTCAACTCTTTTTCAAGCACGTTGTTGCACACTTCGGTCTTCCTCGGCAAGTCATCACTGATCGCGATACGCGCTGGCGCAATGAATTCTGGGGAGAGATTTGCCGGCTCATGGGAATGAAGCGCGCGCTAACGACTGCTTATCATCCGCAAGCGGATGGACAGACCGAAATACTCAATCAGTCGCTGGAAATAGCACTGCGCGCTTATGTTGGCCCATCGCGCGATGACTGGTCCAAATATTTGGACGCACTTGCTCTATCCTACAATACCACTCCTCATTCCAGCACTCATTTTTCTCCGGCATACCTCCTCTACGGCTATCACCCAGTAACTGGTGCTTCTTTGATATCTCCTGGTCCTGCGATCACATGTCCCATCGCCGAAACTGGTGGGGGAGGTGAATTGGTAATTAATGATAAAGCTCAGAATTTCGCCGACGAATTTGAAACTAATCGCAGCCGTGCCAAAGAAGCACTCCTTCTCGCGCAAGTCTTTCAGAAACGCGCATATAACAATGGCAGGCTCAAGACAGAATTTGAGGAAGGTGATTTTGTAGTTCTCAACCCGCACTCGCTGAACCTCCTTCGTGAAGAGAAAGGACGCGGGAAGAAACTCCTCATGAAGTATGACGGTCCATTTGAAATCATCCGTAAACTTTCCCCTGTGACGTATCAACTACGTCTGCCGTATCATACGGACTCCATCCCATTCTGAACATCGCTCATCTAGAATCATACCGCAAATCACCAGCTGACCTCGGCGTTGACCGACCTTCTAAATCCCTTAATCGTGATGATTTCGATGCGAAGCCAGAGGTTGGTATTGAGCGCATACTCGCAGAAAGATGGAGAAAGATTCGCGGACGACGAGTTCAGCAATTCAAGGTGCGCTGGGAAGGATTTGGACCTGAAGATGACGAATGGCTGACGAAAAGGGCACTTCGGAACGCTCCGGCAATTCTAGAAGACTGGTTCAATTTGCAAAAAGTGGAATTGCACCAACAGGCCCAGCCTGCTTAAGCGCAGTACCTTCCATTCCATTCTATCCTTTCACTATTCCTTTTTCGATAATATCACGCTGGCGCCCGTGCACTACACAGGAACATATTTAAAACATAGGTGTTTCGCCCAAGTTTCTCTACGCCTGGTGCGCCGTATCTCCTGCTTCATCCTATCCCAACTTCCATACATCCTTCGAAAATGGCTTCTACCTACGCCAACCCTCCTGTTCCTCATATCATCTGCGACTCTGGCGCTCCCATCACCATCTTGGGGTATCCCTTTGGCGTTCCGCACCGCATTGAAGACGATACCAACTCTGACTATCCCGACTCACTTCCCGACCTTATCACGGATCCAGGCTCGGACCGCACTTCATCCGAGGCCAGTTCAGCACTCACCACTCGCGGCCCACTCGACCTGTGTTTCCCTGGGACATGCGACGTCAATTTCGCACCTAATGTCGTGGACCGGTTACTTGGTACGAGCGCTGTTTGTGACCTGACTCCCGAGGCTTACCATTAAGGCGGCAACCGCACTGTTCGTGCTCTTTATCAAGGGACTTTGGGGACAGCATCCTTTCAGCCTCCTCCTCCCTCTTACGACGACCTTGTGGACACTGTCGAGTACGGTGAACGGCGTGTTCGAATCCGCGAAGCTATCACCTTCAGGACGCGCCGTGTTCTGGACACGGTCTCGGCGGTAATCCATTGTGCAGCTAACAATCATAACCCTTGGCTGCAGGGTGGCGGCGCCCACATTCCGTCCTCGATACCCGACGCCGCTCTGGAGGAGCTGGGTCTTCCGATGCCGACCCTCTCCCTCTTACGCAGCGAACACATTGGGATCACTTACGAGATGCGCAGCTACGCTTCTCGCGACGAGGCGCTCGCAAACCTTCAGTTGATCTATGGTATGTCTCGTGCTCACTCCTCTACTTGCATTTTATTTGCTTGTAGACGTCTGTCAGCACTTCACACTGTGGATGGCATTCGCCATGCTCGTGTCTATCCAAAATGGCCCCGATTCGACACTCAACTTCGGCGCCTCCATCGGCATGCATTCAATCGACTTCATGCCCCGTGTTCGTACCTGCTTTCCGATGGCGGGTTTGCACCACTCGCTGCGTACATGGCTGACAAACAACACGCGAACAAGATGGATTTTGGTGCGTTGGCTAAACGTGCCGTATTTCCGAACTCACGACATCAACTCAGCTCTCGTTCGCCTCCTTAATCCCGAGTGCGAACACGTTCTCATCGGCAGCCACGAGGGGAAGTCCTACATCACGACTTGGCCTGTACCCGCTATCAAGGTCCCTCTCCTCGAGGCCGCACCCATCGCCGAATCCTCGCGTGACATCCTTTCCCGCGGAATTCGTCGCCGTCAATTGAAGTCGGTTCAAGATTTGTTGGCGGAGCTCATGTTGTAGAGTTCGTACTTCTCATTACAACTTAGCGCTAGACGCACTTGATTTCTAGCTAGACTAGAGTTTGTAACATAGAATTTATTAGCTGGTCTACTTTATTCTTCGTGTGCATGAAGACTGGGGGGCTCTGTGATGGATATCCCTAGGTCCGGTCCCGAATAAGTCCTCACGCACCCGAAAGCACTCATAATGACTCCTCACTTACTTAGTATTGCGGCAGATGACCAGATAAGGCAATTGGTAGATTGTTCTTTAATCTTCCATAACCTTCCCCGCTATTCTGCTCTGACTCACTGTAGACGTATTAAAGGGAGTCGTTCCCTCTTGTAACGACATCTATTCTTACCTCTACCAATCCATCTAGATTACCCAAAATCTTGTGTGAAATTAAGTGTGAAGCCGCGCGCTCACGTTAGTATTCAGTCAAGCTAGTTCCAAGTTGTAAAGCCACGCGCTTACCTCTAGGGCTAGAAGCAACCCGTGGCTGGTTGATATTCCCGGCTCGTCTCAGAAGACTCGCTCTCTCGGACAGGTTGTTCAGGTAAACTACATTGATTATATAGAGGTTCTTTAACTCTAACGATTCCTAACGAAACTAACCCGGATCTCTAACAGCTGTTAGGGAACAGTCTCTAAGCCAGTAGCTCAAAGAGGAGCTTGCAGAGTTGTGGAGTTGAAAATATTTGTTGGTTGATTGGATTACTATTTTCTTAAGTTGGACTTGGCCTTAGGTCAATTAAGCCTTGAGAATGTCTTCATCCACTCGCCAGACCACTGTTACACATCGTTTGATGCATTGGGTTGACTGCAGAAACCTATAAGTCTTGTTGGAACTTTTAGAGATTGATATACGGAACGCGTGACATTGGATTTTGGGACTTATATGGAACGGGTGGTTGTGAAAGTGGTGGATAGCAGCACCACTGTATAGCTCAGAGCTATTAGGAAACGGAATTTTTTACCTCTGAGGCTTCATCTTCAACCTGTGAAGCAGGTGATAGAGCCATTGTATAGCTTGGAGCTATTAGGAGAAAGGATTCATTACCTCCAAGGTTTTGTCTTATCACCAAATCACCTTGTAACACGATTAAACTTACAACTCTTTTGTGTGAACCTTGTTCCAATTGTCTCTCAACCTCTCTGAGTGCCTAGAAGACCAATTGATTGAGTTAGCCATCTTTAGAGATTGCTTCGTTTTGCTTTAAGTCAACATTGCAGTTCAGGTTGCCACAGCCTATACAGGGTTGGAATCCCTGAACTTGCACGTCGACTGTGGGTGTTGTTGAGGTGTTTTTGGTGTTTTATGCACCGCACACATCTTCATTTTCCATGTTTTACACGGGCAGCCCCTCAGCCAGCGGATCAGCAAGTGCGAAGCTTCTCGTAAATGGGCCGGGCAACGCGAGAGTCATGCCAGCTACCAGGAGCATTGAGTTGGGCGGCGATGACATTCCCTGTAATCAAATCAACGAACGGCTCAAAATCCATCAACTCACCCTTACCTCTGGGTGCAAATACTACCACGGAACTGACGAAATGCTCTGAAAGCCATCCATTATATGTTGCATTCTCTATCTCTTCATCATCTGAAGTCTGGCAAGCCAGACTTAATCCATCAATACTTGCGAAAGCACCTGTCAAGAGGGGATGCTGCTTGACAATCAAATCATTGTACTCCTGGCAATCCTCCTCGTCCTCAGGCCACTTGATTTTAGCAGCAGGCATCCGACAGAGGACACCCAAAAGGAGTTCAAGACTGAACGTGATGTATTGCGAGATTGTAGTCAGAATGCAGCCAAAGATCTGCTGGAGGCTGATCTCTCGCATTGTTGAGTTGAGATAATGAAGTACCAGTCCGAGAGCTCCTGACGTGTCAAGTGAGCGTGCACCCAGATGTGTACTTCCCATACAAGACACATCCTGCCACGGAATAGGTGTGGTGTCCCACGCGTATCCGAATCCTGCATCAAGGATAGTCCCGAAAGTCCTGACATCGAAGCCCATGGTTGTCATATATGCGCGGTCATTTCATGTACGATACAGGACTTGCCACGGAGTGGCTCCCCTGGGGTTCCGTAGGAGTTGAGGACAGCAGAGATACAGTCTGCTCGGTTTTCGCCATTCTGTACGTAGTTGATGGGCCATGACTGCCCCGAGAGCGATTATGGCGGTTGCAGACCCTATAAGTTGCTGATCCAGGTCCATCTGGTCCTCCTCGGCCTCCTCTAGCTCTTGATAGCAAATAAACGCGTCAACATCCATGATGTGGAAGGTGGGACGTGGTCGATGGAGCGTGGGACGTGTTGTTAGTTGCTGTTAGGCAGACGGATCATGACAGGGTGCGTCCGTGCTAGACTCGTTACCAGTCTGCCCCACAACAGCAAATCTTAGTGAAAGCACTGTGCCGTAGGCAGACTGGTACAACTTAGGACATGTCAAAGGGCTGAGCCCAGAGTTTGAAATCTTTTATCTTGCTTGTGCTGGACTCAAATCTTATTACTTTTTCTTGGTCAAAGCTGGAGATGCAAATGGAATGTACATAGCTTCATTTCTGTCTACTCAGAATTACCATCTAAATCCGTGGGCAGGCCAAAACACAGGGCAATTTTAATTGAGAAAGTCATTTTTCGGACCGAGATCACCGAAGATAACTTTGACGGCATGATCGGCACCACTCAAGAATTTCAAACTCCGGGCTCAGCCCTTTGACATGTCCCGAGTTGTACCGGTCTGCCTACGGCACAGTGCTTGCACTAAGATTTGCTGTGGCGCAGACTGGTCACGAGTCTACGTCCGTGCAGTAGAATTGTCTGGTTTATTCACAAATAATCTTACGGGAACCACAAAGGACTAAATTTTAGGACTAAACCTTGTGTGCTGACATTGCTGGCCCCCCTCGGATATTCCCCGGAAAGTATCTATCCTTACGGGAAGTCAACCAATAGCGGATGACCTTGGAATGCTTCTGTAGACTAAGACTCATTATCTCAAATGGTCCAAATAATAATAATAATAAATAGATAAATTAGATTAGATTCCTCCGGATCATAAGTACAACATATAAAAATATCAGCTCTTCGAACAATACCTAACGCTACGGCAATCCTGCACGGAAAACTCGATATTGTCCCAATAAGGCAATTGTAGTCACAAAACGCTCCCTGGCCCATCAATCAGCCATCAACGGATGTTACGCAGGACCTGGTCACATGAGCATCGAGACAGTGCATTGAGTTCGAAAATTACGCAGGTGCTCAGGGCCTTCTGGCGGTTCTTTGGAATACCCCGGATCTGTACAGCAGGCCCTAGTAAAGCCCACGTAGGGAAGTTCTGACCCAACTCAGGCAGTAGCTGCTGGGGCGCGCTCGGACGCGTGGAGGGCTTCAGAGCAGTCCTTTGCTCTCGGTGCCGAAGGTTGTGCTCCACCAGCTCTCGCGGTGTCTGCAAAATTTCCTCACACTCTGAATGCAGGTCAACAAGGAGTGATGGACACGGGATGAGCCGAAATAGCGTACCTTGATAGCCACAATGTATTGTTTCGAGAACGTGTGAGTCTATGTGCTCCATGAGTCGTCTCCGATTGGAGAACTCTTCCCCACATCCATCCCATCGACATTTCTGAGAAAGAAGTGAATCTGGACGGGGCCGGTGGTGTCATTTACACTCACAGATGGTACGATGCACTCCTGCATGTGATTTTCATACAAATGTGTGACCAGGGTCTCGCACGAATTCAAAACTGCCGCGCATCCTCGCCACCCGCATGATACCTGGGATATCCGGGACAATGCTTCGAGCATAACAGCGGCTTGCGCCCCATCTAAAGTGCAGGAGAAAAAATGAAAAGAGAACAAGAGGAAAAGTTATGTTACTAACTCTCAGTGTTTGGGTAGATGCCTGACCTTGATCAGTACGGCGAATTTTCGATGACAGCTTCTTACCTAGTGCACGCTGCCTCTTCAGCTCATCGAAGTCGATGGTTTTTTCCGCCGGTTCCATCACCTGTATTTCCACCCATTCCCGATGCATCTTCTGCTGATACCGTCTGACAAAATCCGGTGCGCGAGGAACAAGAACATAACAATTCAAGGGAACAGGAACCCTGGGGTGGGCAACATCATTTGATGTATCGAACCCAAGCATCACATTGTCACAGCGGGTAGGATGTGAATGTTGCAAGTCAAACACAGATGACTGTGTCACAGATCGTGCCGATAGGTCATGCTTTTCAAAATGCCAGCCATTTCAACCAAAAGGTGAGTGATCTTCAGATTGCAGACCTGTTCTTCATCGCTCACCTCTTCATTCAATGACCTGGTGCAATAGAGGTGCATTCAAATGGCCGGAATTTCGAAAAGCAAGACCTGATGCAATAGAGGTGCATTCAAATGGCTGGCATTTTGAAAGGCATGACCTGATGCAATAGAGATGCATTAAATTTCAAATGGCTGCCATTTTGAAAAGCATGACCTGATGCAATAGAGATCCATTCAATTTCAAATGGCTGCCATTTTGAAAAGCATGACCTGACGCAATAGAGCTGCATTCAAATGGCTGGCATTTTGAAAAGCATGACCTGATGCAATAGAGATCCATTCAATTTCAAATGGCTGCCATTTTGAAAAGCATGACCCGACACAATAGAGATGCATTCAATTTCAAATGAAATGGCAGGCATTTTGAAAAGCATGACCTGACACAATAGAGATGCATTCAAATGGCAGGCATTTTGAAAAGCATGACCTGATGCAATAGAGGTGCATTCAAATGGCTGGCATTTTGAAAGGCATGACCTGATGCAATAGAGATGCATTAAATTTCAAATGGCTGCCATTTTGAAAAGCATGACATGATGCAATAGAGATCCATTCAATTTCAAATGGCTGCCATTTTGAAAAGCATGACCTGACGCAATAGAGCTGCATTCAAATGGCTGGCATTTTGAAAAGCATGACCTGATGCAATAGAGATCCATTCAATTTCAAATGGCTGCCATTTTGAAAAGCATGACCCGACACAATAGAGATGCATTCAATTTCAAATGAAATGGCAGGCATTTTGAAAAGCATGACCTGACACAATAGAGATGCATTCAAATGGCTGCCATTTTGAAAAGCATGACCTGGTGCAATAGAGGTGCATTCAAAGCACTGGCATTTTGAAAAGCATGACCTGACACAATAGAGGGGCATTCAATTTCAAATGGCTGCCATTTTGAAAAGCATGACCTGACACAATAGAGGTACATTCAAATGGCAGGCATTTTGAAAAGCACGACCTGACACAATAGAGATGCACTCAAATGGCAGGCATTTTGAAAAGCATGACCTGATGCAATAGAGGTGCATTCAAAGCAGTGTTGCAGTTAAGGTTTAAGGCTTAATTGACCCTTCATATTAACCCTTAAGGAAGCCAAAAATCGTTGTTAAGGCTTAGTTAACCCTTAACAAAAACCACATTGCACTAGTGCATCTAGTTGTGCTGTGCCATAGTGTAGACAGTTGTTTGGGCCTGAGGCCATAGGCAGACATCACATTGCTTGCTCTTGACCGCATTGCGTGCTCTGTCTGGGCTGCAGTCTTGCTTTGCCAGATTGCACGTCTCCATCTGGTGACAACAGCGTGATTCGATTCACCTTTCGGACTAGATTCCGCGCCGTTCCGTAACAGGATTTTGGACGACATCTGGCTCTTTTCTAGGGCTGCTGCACGTGGCCGTGACCACGGTTCAACGGCACCCGTGCAACGGGTGCCGTGCCCGTTCCGTAGCAATTTTTTTGGGCAGTTCGACGGCCCGTGAAACACGGCCGTCACGGCCGTTCAACGGGTATGCTAACTTTCTCGGCCAGATGCCCTCTTTGAGGGGGTATTTCTGCTTTGTATTGCCTTCATGTCTTCCCCGATACATTGTTTACGCACCATAGCCATCTTGATCTCTTGAGATGACTGCAGTTGAGCTTTCGGCGCACCTACGGCACTTGCCGAAAATGATAGCGGAGCTTCAAATCTGGTCAACTGCACGAAGAAAATGATGTCTTTGAGGGTATATGTGTCTCTAACCATCCAAAACTAACCCTGATGAGCTTACCTGAGTGCTACAGCTATCTAACACCCAGAGATGTAACTCTGGAGGGAGCGGAGACCAAATTATCCCATAGACCCGTTTAACGGCCGTCACGGCCGTGCCGTTGACTGTGCCGTCCCGTCAAGGAAAAGTTCAACCATTCGACGGGCCGTTTTTCCACGGCCGTGGCCGTAACGGCACGGGTGGCAGCCCTACTCTTTTCGCTGCATCCAGCTCTTGGACCTCCCCAATCCCCCCGGTTTCTTTTCAGCATCTTCCACGGCATACACAGACAACCACCAGCAGTTTTGAGGCCTGCCACTCCTCAGCTCTTCCCGCGCCCTGCCCAATACTGGTCTCTGAGACGCATTCGGAGCTTTGAAGGGCGTGTGAATCTCTTGGCGTGGGACCCCATCCTTTAAAAATCTCATTTTGGCTTTACCAACTCTCTCGGCATATTCCGGTCCATACATGGTGGATCTCGGTGGTCCGTTCGAGCACGGGGCCTAGAGTTTGGGGCAGGATGTCCTACACCTTTCGACATCCCTCGTCAGCCCGCATCCCCAACACCCGCCTCTTGACCAGGTCGGAGTCTTCCCTGCATCGGCACAGCCCTACGGGGGACGATCGCAGCGATGAAGATTTGGTGGTCACGGCGTGGGTTGGTTTTGGCTTTTGCTGGATGGATCCTCAAGACGGCGGGTCTACCCGACACTCCGAGTCTGGCGTGGCGAGTCGACACAGCCCTGCGGGGGACAATACCGTTCTCGGATCTGTTCATGAAACATTAGTCTATTGAGAACCTTACTATTAGGTGGCACATGCCCTATGAGCTGAAGCTTGGTATTTGATGTGCCCGTTATACGACGGGTAATAGTCGTTTTCGAGCATGTCTTCAGATAGTGCCCAAGGCCCCCGCAACTCCGGCAGCATCGCTTGCCTTTACTTTGCTGTGGTTCCTGCAGTTTCAGCATTATGCTTAGCTAATGACGAAACTTACTTTAGGGGGCTCTCGCGAGGAAACAGCTTCAAAAGGGGATGATCCCGTGCCGAGGACGTCTGTCCGGCATCGGCGTTTGCCATCTCGTTCCCCATTTAGACGAGAAATCGTGGGGACTACAGGAGGACGCGGGTGCATCAAATTGTCGAGCTGGATGAAACAGTGTCACATTATTTCCAGTGTAGTCAAACAGGACTCACGAGGATATTTGACCTCCGTTTAACGTCATTGAGCATTTGAAGGACGTTCGACCAGCCTGTAGATCGAGACTCGTCTCTCATCTACAGGCTGGTTTCGAGCCTATGGTGGTGGGGACACCAACCACGGAATCCAGAGGCAAAGGGATTTTGCCGCTGCAGTGCCGCTGCAGTGCCGCTAGGCAGCACAATCCTGAACCTTACCACCCACGAGAAGTATGTGGGTGTTCACATTCGCACTGATACTCGTAGTATTTTTGAATCACATTACAAAGAGAAAGCAAGCACAGCTCGGTACTGCGCGCATCGAATTATGGGACTCGAAGATTCAACTGGCCGCCTGACTCCGAAGGAATACAAACAATTGTACATTGCTCACGTCGACTGCCATCTCATCCACGGATGCGAGGTTTCTCGCGATAGCGAGGTCATCCATGTCAAAGAATTGTGTGAGGTTCAGGTTAATTATCTCAGGCAAATTTTGAACGTACACTCCCACTCGATGCTTGCACCCCTATTCACCGAAACCGGAATCATGCCTCTGCGAGTCCGGCGCTATTGGTGTTACCAGTGTATCTTCAATATCTCCTCAGCCCAAAGGCACCAATAATTTCGTGTATATGCCTGAAAAGTTCAGTTGAACACGTCGCAAGAAGAAGTCTTGGTTCGGAGATGTATGCGCGGCAACATCCAAGTTGCCATTCCAATGTCCACTTCCGAGATTGAAAACGCAACTCCCAAAACCATCGAGGAGTATGCAAAACTCGCGGAAAGTCTGGCATTACAATGGTTACAGCGTGAGGTCGACTCCACCGACAAACTCTACCTGCTACATGGACGCCGGGAACCACAAAAAGACAAACCTCCAGTGGCGACCACGCTCTATCTGCGACACTATTTTACGATGGTGAAGACACAGATGCACAGAGAAGCTCTTACTTCTATAATGCTCTCAACCCATCAACTTGCTGTTGAAATACTTCGCTATGTTGATCACGCACGCCCAAAAGTACCTCGTGAGGCGCGTCTCTGTCGTTTTTGTTCGAACGCCGTAGAAAACCCGGAACATGCGTTACTAGACTGCACAGGATCCCCTGTTGTTGCAAATATACGCGCTGTATTTCTGGGTAAGCTTCTACAGACATTTCCAACTTTACAGCAGAAAATGATAGAGTTGAATAGCCAACATTTCTAAAAGCTATTATCTATCAACGCAGCACAATTGTACTTGTAGCAAAATACGTGCATGAAGTTCTAGAGGTTTTCCATTCCATGCCCATTCACCGTCCGAATGCAGGGAACGAGATCGTTGTTGAGTGTGAGGATTGACTCTGGCGAAATGGTGTCCTACTAATCGCTTACAGGCGTCGATTGGGTTCTACAGTGCACTGCATAAGGAACAGGAAGCTGTTGACCTCACACCGGAGGGGCAGCCTGACAGGCTAGACTGTCTAAATAGCCTTGCTCTGTCACTGTTGGCTCGATATAAGAGACTTGGTGATCTAAAGGACCTGGAGAATGCATTGCAGAAAAAACAAGAAGCTCTTGACCTCACACCGGTGGGGCACCCCAAAAGGCCAAGACAGCTCCAAAATCTTGCTGCATCATTAATGGCTCGATATAAGAAATTGGGTGCTCTGAAGGACCTGCAGTGTGTACAGATGAAATTTCAAGAAGCAGTTGAGCTCACACCGGAGTGGCACCCTGACAGGCCAAGCCATCTTCAAAACCTTGCCGCGTCATTGTTTAGTCAATATGAGAGATTGGGTGATCTGAAAGACTTGGAGAGTGCACAGCTGAAGTTTCAAGAAGCAGTCGACCTCACCCCAGAGGGGCACCCTGACAAGCCAACTCGTCTACAAAACCTTGCTGTGTCATTATTAGAATGCTACAAGTGCCTGACCAACCCGGAGTATCTTGGGCGCGGCTTAACTTATTATGCTGATTCCTTCAAAACTTGTTCCACCAGTCCATTTAACTCCTGGATACAGGCACTTCAATGGGCCTCCTTTGCTAAAGAATTCAGACCCTCAGATGGTCCAACTGCTTTTATAGCTGCATTCAATCTTCTTCCTGAACTTCTCTGGATTGGTCATTCTATAGCTGTACGTCATGATGCTGTGCGCAGACTTGACATTGGTCAGGTTACCTCTACTGCTACAAAGACCTGCATGGGTTTAGGAAATCTCACCTCAGCAGTGGAAATCATGGAGCAAGGATTAGCTACCACATTTCAGCAAATGCTCCAACTGAAGACCGATGTGGATCACCTTCACACTGAACAGGCTGAGAAAATTTGCAAGCTCTCATTGGACCTCTATAGTGGAAAATGTAATGATCCTATAGGCACTGCAATTGAGAGAAATACCTTACTTCAGGATATTCGGGCACAGCCAGGGCTTAAATATTTTCTCCTTCCGAGACCATATACTATCCTTCAGTATGCAGCACAAGCAGGTCCAATCGTGATCCTCAATAGCCATGAAGACCACTGTGATGGGCTTATAATTCTCTATTCAGCTCAGAAACCCATTCATGTCCCACTTCTGAATGTCTCACTGAAGCTCCTAACATCACAACAAAGTATGCTCATGGAATTGCTTGGGCGTTGTAATGTCAGACTGCGAGGGGAAGCAGCTGCCAGCCGACTATTTGGCAAGCGAGAGGATTTCACATCCAAACCAACACAAGAGTACTTTGAGGATCTGTTGACCTGGTCGTTAGGTCTAAGATGGGTTTCTTGAATTAAATAAATATCGTATTGAGATATGTCCTCACAGAATTTCGGGTAGGAGAGCTTAAGAGGTAAGTCGCCGTCAATATTCCAGCATTTGATCCGGAGTATATTTTCGTGACTAGCTACTTCATTTTGGGGTACACGGACAGTAGGTACATGTGCAGTGCGTATATGTAAATGTCCGTGCTTTTGTGGTAAGCTTCCTGCCCCCGCTAGTTTCCCGACGCGAACGAGACGGAGGTCTTTTCGTAGCCAGCAGGAGGCGCAGCCTCCCACGCGTTCACAAACTGGATCGCGGCGACGTTGGTAGGGAAGAAGGCGGTGACGAACTTGTTGTTCTTCGGGAAGCGTTTGGCGTACACGGCTTTCACGGCATCAGTGTCGATGTTCTTACCCCGAGGCATGCGCGCGATAAGGCCGCGAACCTGGCCCGAAATGTCCTTTCCCCAGCCGATGGGTCCGATGTCAACACCCGCAGCATTGTGTTGAGCGGCGGAGATTGGAGCGGGGGCGTCAGGAACAGCCCCGGGGACAACGTGGACAGGGCCAGCATTGGCAGTGAGGTCGACGTAGGAGATAGGCGCGGGGGCAGCGGGCACGTCATTTTGAACCGATGTAACGGTGGTCTGAATGTCGTGAGTGTGCGCAACACGCTTAACGGCCGGGAGGAAGACATCCTCGGAGTATATAGTTGTGTCGTCGTCGTGTTTGCGCTTGCGGTCGGCAGTGCGCATCTCGGCGATGGTGGACTTGAGGTAAGTAGGTGATCTCGGCGCGCATGGTGTCGATGGTACCAACAGATGAGTTGTTGGAGGCAATGAGTGCACGGATGGTGGGGTGTGCGAGCATGTCCTTGGCCGAGAACGCATTGGGCACGTTCGCGGTGTCTGCAACGACTGACTGAACCTGGCTGCGAACCAAGTTCAAGTCGTCTTTGACCTCCGCGGCGTGCTCATGGAACTGCGTGATGTGGCTCTCGATGCGCGAGGCCATCGCAGCCATATTGGAGTCGAGGCGTCGGATCCCTACACTTGGATCAGAGAGATGTGCAACAAACGGGAGGTCTAGTGATGTACCTGAGACGGCCGACTCAGATTTACCTGCGGGGGCAGGCTTGAGAGCGGCCACCGCAGGTGTGCTGGCGCTCGATTCCAGGGCGGTTGTACTGGTTTTACCCTTGCCCTTGGCAGTGGGGGTGGTGGGGGCGGAGTCCACGAGTGAGTTGATCAGGGAGTCTGTCGAGGCAGTCGTCTGACGGCTCAGCATGGTGGTGAACGATGCGTTGGTTTGGCCGGTCATGGACCGCTTCGAAGAAGACAGCAGCGGAGCTTCCTGCTCTACGTCGGGAGGCGCAACAGCGCCGGATTGTGCGATATGAGGGAGGACCGGCGTAACGGTGTTGACGACGGGGAGTTCTTGGGAGTCCATGCTAAGTTTTTGTAGGGGGACAGAGCGAGAGCCTTTTGAGTGGGGTGATAGAGGGGTAGTCAGCTCACTCAGGTCTTTAGGGTTTGAGACTACTTTATGATTACCACCATCATCGAAAACTGAAAACCGCTGCACGGCCACAATACTGCTAAAACCCTCGAGGACGTGACTGTCTTATATCCAAGCAGTCGTAACCCACGCCCCCGAGTGCAGGATTTGGAAAAACCCGTCGACGAGAGTTCTCTCCTCAATTTGTTGGTGTCTGTACCTGTCGAGATTGTACTAGCCGAGTACACAACCGTCTGCAACCTCGCCTGTCTGTCGTTGTAGACATATCTACCAGCCAGAGCTCGAGCAGTTCAATCCCGAGGGTCAAGGCTCTCAGAGCAGACCTATTCCCCCAAACTCTCTCTCTCCCAAATTCTGCTACGTCAGCGGGCCACGCACGCACCACGTCACCTACGGCGAGCCAAGTCCGTGCTGAATAAAACTCAGTCAAGATTGCTTAGCATTATTCTACCTACCTACCTACCTCGCGTATCATCGCGACCGACCCGTGTAACGGCGTCGGACTTGTCATACCGCAGTTCATCCCCTTTTGATTCTCACCTCGCTCCCCAAGCTCTGCTACGCACACGGCAAGCCAAGGTTGTGAATAATAGAATTGACCCGAAATTGAATAATTGCTGCTTACCCTTGCGAATGTTTAGCGGCGTAGTACCGCAGGATTCGTGAGAGAACACGGAGAAATTACTCGAACCTCTCAAACCCTAAAGACCTGAGTGAGCTGACTACCCCTCTATCACCCCACTCAAAAGGCTCTCGCTCTGTCCCCCTACAAAAACTTAGCATGGACTCCCAAGAACTCCCTGTGATACTTCATGTATAGGCTCCTACAGGGAAACTGAAATCTAATCGTGGAACCAAGACTGCCAGAGAACTAGTGACAGTCAAAATATAATCTTTTCGCAAATTTAATATTACCCTTGCTTCAATGGCTTTCTGCAAACAAAGAAGGGGTGTATGCAGCTCTAAATGCATGCTAAAGCATGTATCTATGCATACGAAGAGCAAAACTTTAGAACAACAAGTGGAAAGGGGAAATGTTCGGTTACTTTTGGTAATGCTGAGTAGTCACCAAAGTGATTGGGGTCAATGGAAGAACCTGTCACAAATCACCATTTGCACCACCATGGACGCGTGCCACCCCCTCCCATCCCCTTCGTGATCCCTACAGACGACGCACTGGCAGCATACATCCCCGCGGCACGAGGCGAGAACCCCCACCGCGCAATGCAGCCCATCGGCCCACTCCCTACTAAGAACACCGAATAAACAGAATTGTGTACACTTTCTGCAGTTATTTAGATATCTAGGACGTAGAGTATACCCTGTGCCTAAGGTAAAAAATAGGGCTTTGTCCACGGTCTCTGATCCGTCCAGTGTATCATTATTGCTTTGATTCACGCTTGATAAAAAACCGAACATGTTCCCTGGCAAAGCAAACCGATTCCCATTCCTTTGGCCCTTATCAACGATGTCCGCAAGGTCATTCTGGACGACGAGAAATCGGGAAGATTCGAAACCACAGTCTCCAGCTATCGTAGACTCCGTCCTACAAGTCCCCTCAAGCCATTTACCAATTCAAGCCCTCGCAGACCTCAAGCCGTCTCTCAATGTCAATTTCTATCAAGCACCTCGAGAACGAGTATCATGTTAAATCCTCGTCAACAAGCCACGTCCGCTTCCATGGTCATGTGCGGTGGTGCGCAACTCAAGGAACCTTTCGTCGACAGGAACGCGAAGCTAAATATCACGCACGGTGCAGGTTCGAGCCATACGCATGGGTGGATCATGGAGATGATGGCGGGAGCCTAATGTATTAGAATTCATCTCGTCTTTCTTATGCCAATTTGAGCCCATCGCCGCCCCTCATGCGCGCTTCCTCGTCGCCAAGCTATACAAGATAGCCTTAGATAGGTGCATATTCCATGTTCCAGAAGGCACTTCGCCGGTGGCCAAACTTCCTATGGATGCCAACTGAAGGCAAAAGTTACTTTTGCTAATGAATCCGATTTATCATCTAACGTTGGCGGGCCACGCTAACAGACATTCGGCTGATCTTCCCATTACAACGCCATTGGATGTACTGTTTTTTTTCTAGTATTCTACAATTTCCGGCCCATCGAGGCCTCACACACTTTGTGCACGGAAAGGAACGGCACAGATGCATGGGCCAACACTCAAATAGCGCATCCCCAGTCAATTTCGTGGCATAAACTGATACATTTTCGTGGATACCCTTCGCATCAAACTTGATCCTATAGTAGTGGTAAATAAATTTAAAACTGCAAGTTCGTGCCCGCTAAAGCAGAGTACATAGATGTCTTCATATACTGATAACATCACTCCGCCACGGGCAGCCACCATCGACACTGGGCTGCGCCACAGAGGCAAGGCGGTCTCCCGTTCTTGATCGTGTTCTTCTTGGATTGAGATTTCTCTTGATATTTTCTGGAATCCCATTCCGCCTGGTGGGCAGGATTGTAATCGAAAGTAAGTGTCGGAAAAATCGAAATTGCCTTATTTCACTTTGCTCAACCTTTCCTTATAGGGCCCTATAAGGCCTTACAAGGCCTCATAACCGCCTCATAACCACCTTATAAACAGGTTATCCTGAGATGAAAGACATCAGAGGGGTAGATAGTAGCGGGAGATGAGGTACCTCAGGCATGGTTTCATACACCACTGAAATAATATGCAGATTGGGACTACAAGAATGAAGATGGATTTAGAGACTGAGAATAGTGATGGTTCTGAAGTACTTTAAAAACCGAGTCCAGTTCCCGATAGCGGAGTTATATTGTGCTTGGCATAGAATCTGCCTTACCGCACCCATATAACTTAGGCGTCAACGCTGAATGCATGTTCTGAAAGTTCTTCATCTGGACCCTCATTGATATCCAGATCGAAGCAATAAGAGGCTCTGCTTCCAGATAATCTGCTGGCCTCGTCGCGTCGACTATACAAGCTGGATGGATCATATGTTTGGACGGAAATTATGGTTGGTCTTTCTGTCTTCTGAAATCCGGCGCCTGAACGCTATGCAGCCCCTCTCAGCGAATCCACTGATAGGGTCACTCCAAAATGATCGTATTTGGAAGGCCACTATGGAGGGAGCGAAACTCGAGATCGCGGTTTTGATATCGCTCCCCACTGCCGAAATCGTGATCGGATTGGCAACTGGACGTGAGTTAGTATAACGCATTTATTGACCTACTCTCATTGGGATTTGGGCTCACATGCGGGCCTGCAAGGTGGTCATTTTCGGCATTTTTCACGGTAAACGGCTACAAAATGCCCAAAATGGCCCAACTTGCACCGCAGATTTTGGACCCAAAAGCGATTCACCAACATATGAATAGGGTCCCGTTTTGGTGTTTTTTTTTTTCGCGCGTGGCCGTGCCGAACCTCGCCGGTACATTTGCCGGAGGCTCTGCCGCAGCTACACAGCCAACCATCATTTTCTAGAAGATCGAGAGAACTGATGACTATATATAAGTTGTCGCTGTCCCCTTCTTCCTCCTTCTCGTCCTCTTTGTGATGGAGATGGGGAAGACGATGGAGCCATCTACCCTGGTGGATATTTTGCAGAAAACGCAGTGAGTGCCATTGTCGATTCGTTTCGGATGGCCGGCAGTGGTGGTGGAGGCACAAAGGAGAGGCAAACGGCCCTAGATACACGAAAAAGAAGGTCAAGCACGGCGGGGCAGCGTAATGGTGTGGTGGTGCATCACACGACACGGTGTCGGGCAACTTCATCGCATTGACGGCATCATGGACCGATTCGATCTGACCAATACGTAACGCCCCATTTGCCATTTTAGCCATACGGATTGGTACAGTAGTCGGAAGCAATAGAGAAGCCAGAGGAAGCGCCATAGGTGCACAGAGTGGCGAGACAACGAAGGGGAACAACTTTAGACTGCCAGAGGGTTGGTTGCTTCATGTGACGGTGAATGGATGATTCGCAAATGAACCGGATGAGCAGGACCGAATGTAAAAGGAAGGAAAAGCAGGTGCGGAACATGACGTGATTGAAGTTGAATCTAATCTGGATTGCGCCGGAAGAGGAGCTCACGGTGAATTCATGATTCGCAAATGAACAAGATGAGCACGACCGAATTTCAAAGGGAGGAAAAGCAGGCGTGGGGAATGACATGATTGAAGTTGGCTTGAATCTGGATTGCGCTGGAAATCATGTAAGGAAGCTGGGCCGGTGATGGCTCGAAGCGCCTCCGCATTGACGTCCGTCCGTATACTCGGAATAGCCATAAACATTTCCGCACCATTATCACATCGTACATAGATCGCATAGACCACCTCGATCTATGCGGATCTCCACTGCAACTGTCCGCTCTCCTCGAATCCAAAACGATATCTTTGGAGTCTCTCAATTTGTGATACAACACGACCTATGCATTCAAGCGTTTACCTGACCAGTTCCAAGTCCGTGCTACCGATCTCGCGTCTTTGGTTGTCAGCGGCGGAGGGATTCTGATCCTCAGCGATTTTCCATACCCTGGGAGCGCCTTACACTCTCCAAACCACGGGTGTTTTCTGTGACCATTTCGACGCGTTGGCAGTGCTGCCGCGACTCCATGCCCTGGTGGAGTTTCTCTCCGACATCTCCGAATACGACTCGGTTGCGCTTCCATGTCTCAATTTCCCACACCTACGCACAGTCACGTTGGTTTTTCATCCGGATACAAAGATACAGGTGCTCCTTTCCCAATGTGATTATTTTTAATGACACGGCAATTGACACGGTATGTCCCGGGTGTCGACCAATTAATAGAACAAGACGGATCTCCGCTTCGCTCCGGGATTATGATGCGAGACGAACTTTCTTATCCCTTGTATGTGTACAGAATATAACGCAAGAAAATTCTACAACCTCGATTAGCCTATCTTCAAGTTTCTCACCAATTCCAACTGCGAGGGAAAAGGTTGAATGCCTCGTCAATTTTATATTGAAATAGCCCTAACAGTGCGCGACCACAGAAAATTTTGCTGTGCCCGAGGCCTGAACTGTATAACGGTATGGGAACTGCTTCCAAACAAGTAGTGGATTCATTGATCGAATTGCGGATGTGACGGGCCAAGACTGATTTCAAAGACGCAAGATAGGCAACATTGATTCATCCAGGAATTGTGGGCGAGTGAAAGCTGGTCGATTTTGGAGGACAGCATATTTTGAAGGGAGTTGATTGAATGCGCGCACCCCAAACTCAAAATTCGGGGCGAGAAACCCAAGGTGGAACCCTCCGGCGTCTGACAAATAATCACAGTGATATCGAAGGATTGTAGAAGAGAAAAAATGCGGTGATTGCACTGCCAAAGAGTGACGGTTAATCAGATTCTTTGAAGCGGACGAAGCGAGCCTCCCCTCGATCCAGCAGCCGTGGCCCAAAAGACATCAAGAAATTGAATACGAAAGGACAATCCAAAGGATCATGAGACAGCCAGAAAGACGGGCAAGCGGGAGATTTATGTAGTCTAGTGTTTACCGCGGGCCTGTGTATGCAGTGCACAGTTATTACATAATCTTAGGTAATCATTTTCCTAGTCGCGTCCGATTGCACGGGAAACACGATTTTCGTTGCAACTTGAAGACTTATGACGCTTTATTATCCATGGTTAACATTCTGTCAATTTAGAATTTTGAAAGAAGCCCTTGAACCTATGGTGTAAAGGTCACGACTTTTGTATGCAATTGCTTGGCCCAGAAACAATAAATGACAAAATTTGGCCTTGAAACTGACTAGAAAAGAATTCGAAATGACCCAGAGCCTCGTTGCGGCCATTAAACCCAAATGCGAAGTGCGGAAGGCTGCAAGGCAGAAAATACTTTCAAAAAAAAAAGTCGGTCTTTGGGCGGTTCGAACCACGGCCTACCAAAACTTATGTAAGATCACGTAATAAGGGAGCACTGCATACAAGACCCCGCGGTAACTAACAGACTCTATATAGCGAGGCACGAGCGTTCATATAGAGCGTCTGTCTACGAGAGACTAAGATTTATGGTAGTCGCATCGGCCACGGCAGCGGAGCTTAGCATGTTCAGACCAATGACGCGAAGAACGATATAAAATTGATGCTATAACCTCCCTGAGACCACCGAAAAAGTATTCCAGAATCAGCAGAGCAGCTCGATCCCATAGATCTCCAGAAGAAGGTAGTAGTGTTGAGAGGTCATTGCATGAATTGATCCCAGAAAGAATGGTTGCAATTTCGATCTTGAGTTGAGGAGAGAATTTGAAGGATCGGGGGAAGGTGCGACCTGCCTGGTACACAATCCCACCGAATGAATACACATCTCTCATGGCTCAAAAGTATGGAATCAAATGTTCACTCGTCGTCTTCCGGGATTGAAGATTATTCTCCTAGGAAACGTTCCACCCCCCCGAAACTCACAATCATCGACAACGGGCGTTATACCCCGATGAGCCATTATTCATTTCATCTCCTACAGTCTCTGATGAAGGCCGCCTGAACGGTGAATCCCTGTTCCTCGCATCTGAGGATGAATTTGAGACGGAACTACATCACCGTCGCAGCTTCTTCTCACTTCACGTGGTTCAGAGGGCGGGTGGCTCAGAACAGCGGGCGGGACGTGGCCATTCCGCTGGCGCGCGTCTGCCAATTTGACGACCTCTTCTACTTCTGTCAGTTTACCCCATCATCTTCATCTGCAAAGTCAACTCCAACTCCACATCCAACTGCAAATGCAAAGATCCCCAATGCCCATGCAGCATACGGATCGAGGCGAATTCGATGCAGCGCACCGGAATTGCAGCAAACAGCTCTCAAAGAGCTCCTGGACTATTGTGGCGTCAGAACACGGGAAACATCTCCCCGTTGACACATTGTGCCTGTCGGAGTCTTAGCAGCGGCTGGGTACCGGTCGGATTTCCAGGAATTTCGAAGGTTGAGGAGAGGCATATGACATATCGGAACTGTGGAGGTGGTGATCACGGCTTTCAGTTCTCAGGTGAAACTCCGCCATTAGCTTCGGGAATTCCCGGCATTAGTCGAACTCAGGGAACTCGCACCCTACCCTATCAAAACAAGAGGAATTCAGATGATTCAATATCCAGAACCATATGCCCTCATCATTGAGCCCCGGGCTTAATAGTCCAAAGTTCTGAAGGGAGGTCCGTTTTGGACAAGTGTTGTACTGATTTTTTTCTGGGTCAAATATTCTGTAAATTTCTCCAAGGCAGCCTTGGAGGCATATGTACGATTTCAGGACCTTCAAAGAATTGTGGAATGTACGGGAAGATCGAAATGGAGGTGGTTACCCGTTTTGGACAACTGACCCTATAGGCGCTGGAATAATATAGTGGCCTTCAAGGCCGTCTATCCTCGATTTCCAGAATATTTGACACAGAGAAAACTGAGCATCGGCGTGGCTTGTTTGATCATGTCCTTCCCAATACAGACTCCCGTGCCGCGTATAGTTGAGATGCCGGGACCCCAACCTTGGCTTGTTCACCTAATAATCCCACCCCAGCCCTTCCAAAAGAACGGCCATATTAGGGGGTATGGCTGTTCTAGTTGAAAGGAAAAAGAGGGTGCAGGGCCCCCTTCCATAAACCCTGCTATATCCTCTCAATAAACCGCGCAATACCCTTCTATAAGTAGCGGTCAGGGACTTAGAGGTTCGAGCGGGGTATGTGGCGGTGCGTGCGGCAGCGCCCCGATGTCCCGACGTCGCGATGCCGACGATGTTGGGCAGAAAAAATCTCAATAATAATTAGTAAATCTCAAAGAAAATATACAAATGTCCAGCGGTGTTGAATTAAAATTGCCAGGCATTCTCTCATATATGTTCCCGACGGCGATCTCGGACAAGCGCCCGGCACGTCGGGATACTGTCATTGCCTGGATCATCGACATTTAGCTGAAAGCACAAAATGAATGAACTAACGGACTTTGCGCACAGCTGTTAACATCTGAAAAGGAGAGGAAGAATATTATGCTGCTGATGAACTCAAAGACTGGGCACAAGGAGTAGTGATCAGCCTGCAAGGAAACAGGGTCACGATAAGGTCCGCACATACGATGGGGGCTATTCTGCCTGTTCCATTCAAGTCCTGGTCTTACAAGTTCCAGTAATGTTAATTTTTTGAGCGGAACCAGGCAGCCGCAGACAGCACAACCGGCTTCAACAAATTCACTGGCTCGTACCGTTCTACAATGGTTGGAGATTATGCGATGAGCAGCAATTCTCGAGAGCGGCTTGGGTGGGAAAGTTGTGTCTGTCAGCCGCCCGGTGTATTTATGCCGCAACATTTTCAGCCTATATACCGATTTTTTCCTGAGCAGAGAGCATCATGCTCTATTCGGGCGGCCGATTGTGAAACATATTTTGGCTTCCTGTACTTCTTCACTTTCGGTTTAATTACCATCGCTTTCCGGGCAGTTATCACGCCTGCGCTATCGGCAGTAATGTTGCGGAAGATTGAAACTACTTCTCGACATTTTATGCACTGATGTTTCTTCAAACGTGCTCTGCATTGATCAGCGGAAAGTCGGGCTGGAATCCAAATTTCATGTAGCTTGGATAGTTGCGTCTGTCTGAAGCTTTTTAAACTCCGCTTTGGGGTCTATCGATCCACAACTTTGGTTGCCATCTCTGCATTGAGCTGTGTGCGGGGCGCCGCTTTTTTAGGTCTTGGAAGAGATATGCGTGACTCGACCAATGTGACGTCACACGCGGTCGCGCCCGTAAATTCGATGTTTCTCAGCACCTGGGGCGAAATCGCAAAATATACTTCAAGAGTCCCTTCTAAATCCAGTCTAGTATGCGAGTGAATATTTTGAAGGATTTAGATGAAGAACTGCGCGACGAGAAAGCTTTTTCTTGCCGCGATCAATTATCTTGGTTTTGCTATCAGACGCGACGAAAAAGCTTTCTTGTCTCGCAGTTATCACACTAAAAGATTCAAAATGTTTCTATATATACTAGAGCACAAGTAGGAGAGACTCCCGAAGTAGACTTTTCCATCTCGACCCGTTGTTGAGATATTTGAGCTCGAATCGAAACATGATGAGATGACAAAGCATTGCTCGGCTATGGATGAGGCCTATCTTATCTCTTTACTGCGTGAGGCTTCGGTCGAAGTACCCCAATTCAGACGCAATGCTGATACTCCAAGTACCACTTTTCCACCAATGCGTTCGCTCGGCTTCTGAAATTGTAGTCCTCATCCCTCGGCACTTGGCTTTGTTTCAACCTGTGGATATGGCGCAGTACCTTTGGAAGCTTAGAAAACTATGCAATTTGTAGCGGCGACTCTTAAGTTGGAATGAGTGACGTACCACTAGATAATCAAGAGTCATTCCCTCAAAGTTTTCGATAGCGGCGGACTCAGTAGGCATTTTCTAGTAATAGTTGGCCAACGAAGATCAGTAGTCTATATCAACATCTCACCTGAAGGTTGGGAGCAGCCTTGCATAAAAATGTCTTCTGCAATTTACGACGCCAAGTGCGTACTTGCAGTGCCTTCGAATCTAATTCTGCTCCTTAAAGTAGTCAGTGTGAATTGGAGAATCCAGTGAAAGTAACCCACCATCTGCAACATCCATCTTGGTGGTGCGTCTCAGCACCATAGAATTCCTAGACGTCGTCCTCCTGTCTGTGAAATTTTGGGTACGGAAGTCCACATGGTGATCGTGGGTAAAAATTTACGCGAAAGCCGAATACAATTTGAGTCCATGTGAAGGAGAGCCTCTCGGTAGCTCTCCAAAAGCCCCTTTCGCATGGGAGTAGCGCTTTCCGCGGACATTTCGAGCCATTCCCGACTCACTTTAGAAATGCGACTGGGAGCTAGCCAAGCACTTGGGACCGGGACTCAAATTGTGGGATGTATTTGTAAGAGCCTGTTACTCAACTGGTCCCCAGCCGGAAAGAAACGGACTGCGTAGACTTTCTTGTAGTAAGGCCGCAGTGTCTTAATATTTTGGTGCAGAGATTCAGGCTCAATCACCTGTAAATGATTAGTTTGGCTGGCTAATACGAAAAATATTGACCAACCACCCCAGGCCAAGCGGTGTACCCACGGATCTTGCCAAGAACCACCTCTCCTGGCTCAAACGTGAGCCTTCTCTGACTGGAAAGCGATATCATTGCGAATGGTGAGAGACAAGCTGTTGCTGTTGTTTGAATTGTGTGTGCATAGTGGCTCCGTCACCTGACCTACTGCGCCGATCGCATCAGCGCCTATTTTTGACCTTGAGTGGGCACCTAAAACCCGAAATGCCGAGGCGCGCTGATGTCACCTCCCCACGTCTAGCAACGTTAGCCGACGTCTAGCAGCGCCTATACTCGCCTAGACAACTGATTTCGAGGCGCTGTGCGATCCTACCTACTTACCTACCATGCGCTCATAGCAGTCCCTCAATTTCTGTTGGAGACTTGAATGTCCTTCTTTCATGTCTTTATCCCAAAATATCGTGCTTCAGTAGTGAAATTGCGAAGTTTTTCTCCCTGCAGTCTAGGTTTCCGCCTGACACATGCATCAGATATTAGCTTTTAATGTGGCGCTCTCGTATATGTGTCATTTTGAACCTCGCCGATCAGCCATTCAATGTCCGTTCAAAAGGCGGGCTCAGTTGCACGCCTTTCTTTTGCTACTTCCGTCATCTCCCCACCTTTCCTTGCCCCCCATCTTTCAGCGCCAGCGCCCCTCTTCTACCAGTAGGCGAAGCTTCTGCAAAACTGTCATAGCGCCAGGTCTGCAAGACGTCCAGACTGTGTTCTTCAACAGCAAGACAGCAAGTGGCCGAATGCATGTCTTTTTGCTCCGTTCTGCGACTCTTCTGTGTCATCTCCAGTGAACTGTACCACCGCAAGATACCTTCCGACCGCAACGTCTGGCAAGTATCTTCAACACGCAATCACCACGCCCACAAGCGCAAGATCCTCTCGTACACATTCTCCCAGACAAGCGTCACCCAATTCGAGTCCCTCGTTAGTCCGTACATCACCACACTGTTTTTTTTGCTTTTATGCTGTCGTGCTCATATGGCTCAACTGTCTACTATGCATGCACCCACTCCCCCCTTTACGGTGGCGCTCTAAATAAATGCCGAATCCAGTTTATAGTTACACAATTCCACCAATTCCAAGTCAAAAGGCACAAACAAACTGCTTCAGTGATACTAGATGTGCAACAGAGACTGACTGCATAGTTGCCGCATTTCCTTTTTGGGTAACTGTTTGGCCTGGCTTGATTTTGATGCTCACTACAAAATCCTTGTCTGGTCAATATCTCAACAACCACTTGGCAGTTTCCTTTGATCCTGTGAGCAAATCTGGACTACCATGAATGCCCTTTCAAATAAGCATGGTGGTTTTTCCATATATGGTAACCCACAAAAGGTGTGTACATGCAGCAAACTCAAATCAAGCCAGACCGGTGATTACCCAAAAAGGAAATTCAACAAGTATGTGGTCAGACTCTTTTGAGTGCCCAGTTTCGCTGTACAAAGTTGTTTGGGCCCATTTAATCCAGAACTCATGCAACGGGCCTAACTACATTCGGCATTTATTTAGAGCGCCACTGTAATCAACTCAACGTCGATCACACTGACAATTATTCCCTTCCCAACCATGAATTACCTCGATCTTCGCGGATACCAGCTCGGTATGTAAGTTTTCATCCGTTTTTTGGAACAAGACGTCATTGAACATAATTCTATCTCGAAAGAAATCTGGGACGCCTGTCGAATACTCCAGTTCAATTGATTTAACACTGAGTAAGTCCCGGCTCTTTTAATTCTGACCAACTGGGACGTAGTTCACAGTTCACTTACAGCTTTCACAACCCAAGTCTTTTGCACAAAATGCCGTGCTCCTTTTCATCTCCCGCCGCAGTCTTCAAACGACGTACTTTATCCATTGTTTCAATCGTTTCACTTAGCCGCCTGATTCCTCCCCAGCAGCGACATCAGCGAACGGGCACATCACTGAGCTAAACCCGGGCAAGCCCTGTAATGTGCGCAACTGTATACACGATTCGCTCGTGCGTCGCCAGTGTTCATTCATACCACTTTGAATCCACTTGACATTCTCATTCAACTAGTGTCACAAGCCGTCACAGTCAAGTTTTTCGGCTTTCACAGATCCCGTATCGCGTCCTTGATAATATTGCTTTGGGACAGATGGCAAGTTCCTCAGTGAGATTGTTAGTCTTCCGAACCTGCTGACCAGTTCCTAACGCATAGGCATCGCTGTCGACGTCGACTTCAATTCTTAAATCGCATGATATTGTTTCCACCACATAACGACGATGTAAAGGTAGAATACGTTTATCTTGAGTGAATGAACCAAATATTGATTGAATTTGCTGTGTGAAATCCCACTAGCACGGTTTGTGCCAAGAATTCATTGGTATTCCAGTAACTTATGCTGCTATAGTGAGCTCCAAAGTTCGCAAGTAAATTCTGTATTTTTTCTGAAAGTAAATCGCAAATACTTGCCGAGATGCAGTGCGAGAGAGTCTACAAGTATGCCGGAGCGAAGCGAAGGCATGTCTTGTACTACAGTATTTGTTTGTTCTTCTTATTTACAAAATGATGGAGTGTCATTACTTTTGCAAACAGTTGTAATTAACCCACCAGATGGAACATACTCGAGGTTGCAAGGACGAGAACCAGAATACTTCCCGTGAGAAGAACATTGTGGTAGCTCACTGGAAGGCGTGCGCCGTGCAGTGCCCGAAATTTTTGAGACGATATGAACACACCTTGCTATACTCGATACATATAAAATCTGTAATTGCTTAACCTTTAGGTTAGGCTACTTGGATTTTGGCCATCAAAACAAATAAGGAACAAACAGACGGTGTGTCATTTTCCCGTACTCATCCGTGTCAAGGGCTGCACGTCGTGCTCGTCCGGGCAAGAGAGTGCAGACCATCTGCAACTCACAGGACATGTTGTATTTGTCTTGACACGGTGAATTTTAAAGCAATGATGACCCCTCGAATTTAAGCTACAACTCGACTACATCTGCTATAAATAGTACCATTTTTTGAAACATATCCCATGCAGTTTCGATTGTTAATGTAGGTTTGCCAATCTGTATGTAGATGCCCTCCGCCACCCGATCAAATTCCGCACTAAACCATGACAGGTGCTCGTCTCTGGGGCCAACCTCGGCGGTGAGCATTTTACGCATATCATCTACGGCGGCCTGAGGAATGTGGATGCGACAATCAAGGCCACCATAGTTCCCGCCCTTTTAGTGTGGCGCCTGGGAGGGGATCATGCACTGGATCCAGTGTGGGACCTGGATTTATGATCCCATCACAATGATCCCTGTGGCTATTCAGGAGCACGGTAGGACCTCCTTTACTTGCATGGCAAATCGCCTTATATGGCTTTGGCAGTAGAAAGTATTCGAGACCTTGTTGTTGACGAATGTTTTGCAGGAAGTTGTCCCTTTCAACAACAATCGCGCCACTATCATGGAGGATGCCAAATGGGACGCAGCCGACGGCCATGTGCATTAAATATGCAAAATAACATTATTAATAAATACAGCATTAAATACATGTTTTATGCGTTCAATACATCGAACATTTCTCGCCTGCTACTGGGGAAAATGGTTTGATCTGCACTGGTCCACATTTTGAACCGCGTGACTTGTTATTGCGCTTTCCAGAGCGGGTTGGGCCTTGACCGATCGGGCCGCGTGACGGTTTGTCCTTGGTTGTTATCATGTAACTCTGATTTCTTGCGACACACGACTCTCTGAACGAGTTATCACCCCATTTTAGACCCGTTCGCCCCAAATTTTGGTATACAGGCTTACCACATGCTAGTGATTTCATTCCAGCCTTTTGGATTTCTTTCCGACCCACGGTCCTTTGCTACCCACTAGTCTTCCGAGAACAACAATATTTCCAGATCTGTTGTCTTTTGCGCCAGTTTCAGCCGGTCTCTGCCTCCGCTAGGTACCTGAAGATATGTTTGAAGGATGGAACTAAACTCCATGGCTGTTTTCTCCGCGGATTGGTAATCGGTTAATTTCTGGTTCAACCACGATCACTCACAACGGCGATAATCACAGGGACATTCTGCACGTCCCGCCGAGGTATGGGAAGCGCGCGCACCCGGGGACGGAGAAGAACGAAAGACTGACGGTGGGTGAAGCCAACTGCCCCACGGACTACAACAGACATACAGCTGCGAACTATCCGATTTGCATCCTAATAGGTCAGGTAGGTCAGGTACTCGATCACTAGCAAGCCCAAGCACCATGGGATCCAGCCGAATTGACTACTATATTTGTACGACGCGGCTTGCAAATGGGCTTGAATACCTTGGGCATAGCCTTCCGCGCGCTATGCGGATATCCAGGTAAACCACGACAACACGGCGTCCAATAATGGATCGATACGCACGCATTGCACGGCCACCGCTTGGGCTTGCAAATGGCAGGGCTTGAAAAAGGAACGTTATCAAGATTTCTTTCCCTGCTGACCGGGTTCTGACGCGAGTGTTGACACTGGATGGGAAGCAGGATGAATTTGAATCCACAACCGTCAACAGAGTCGAGGGGATCTGCTTGAATCTAATACCTCGTATATTAAGCAGATGCCTCGTATCAGTGTGCGCATGTTTGCCATTGCCTCGATTCGCCATCTTCTTCTCAGCTGCCATCTCTCCTTCGGTGTTGGCTCCAAGCCCACCGCTTTGGGTCAGTTTTTCTCCCATGCTTATTTCTAGACGTCTACCCAAATCACCATTTAGCTCTGCCGAGTCTGCTTCTTGCGTGCTGATCCATCCATGCGGCCTATTTTCCGGCGCTCAAGGACCGCTCAAAAGAACCTCACTACTAGATCGACCTTCCTTTGGCCGTTTCCCCCATCATCGTCCCACTGTACCTCCACATTGTTCGCTCCCGCTCGATATTATACCCGCAGTTAGCCGTAGCATCCTCGACCATTCAGCATCCCTTCCGCGCACCACGCGAGTCATTGAATTACTATGTTAACGTTCCCTGCACGGCTGCAACGACTACTGACGTCTTGGAACAGATGGGTTGATGGTTCAACTGTTCGGTTATCTCATTCCATCAACGCAAATTTCGCTGCCTATGGCGAGCGTTGCCCGCGTGGATGGCGACACACGATTGAGTCCCATTTATGCGACCACCGATGTATTTCTTGCATGCTGCTGTACGATTTTCGCTCGATATTCGTTCCTTGAATCCATCACTCATGGTTCTTTCAACCTTTCTTTCCGCCTAGCGTGTGGGGATTTCCGACGTCGCACAAGCAAATTAACAAAATCCCTTTATTCTCACCCTCTCTGTCTTCCGGCACTCTCTGTGGCTCCGCTCATTGAACGAGGGTCATCAGACGACGCAATTATGTGGGTTGTGATACTCCTGCCATCCAACGCCGCTTTTACACTGTTTCATTCACAGCTGTTATCGGATTCTGGCGGCATTCCCGGCGAGTCACCTCAATTTTTCATGGTCCCCATTCTCATATTCATACTGTTTAGCTGTATACCAGTCTTGCATCTTTCTCTCTGCAGATGCGAGTGGTCCTGCATCCCATTTATGCATGGATTAGCAACTTCGATTCGTTCAATTTATTTTTTCGCTCGCCGCGACGTTTCCGCCCACATCGCTGACGTCGCAGCATCATCTACCCTGCGATAACCCCCCACGCAAAGTCTCTATTCAGTTGCACCCACTCCCAGGGTTTTAGTGCGTCTACCACCCCAAGCTGTTGCTCATTCTGATCCCTCTAATCTTTGACTGGCAGTCGCTAACCTTCAAATTCAATTTTCGCGCTTCCACCTCCAAAGTAGAATCACTCTCTACTCCGGGTATCCACCTGCCCTGCTCAGCGTCGCGAGTTCACAGGTAATTGATCAGATTTTTGTTGGTCCCCTTTGCTAGTGCTAATCAATGTTGCATTTTCTTACCCAGCTGACTCAGCCCTCTAAGGCCCGAAGCGGCGATCGGCATTGTTCTGGACGTCTCTTTCAACCCTCCACCGCCCAGAAACCCTTCATCGCCGCCGCCCGACACATCTGGTGTATCCGACCTTTCCGTTTACGTTTGTCGCGTTCCATGAGCCCATTCACGCGTCAAGGACGCGGCCCTGGTAAGCACGTCATCTTAAGTTTTGGTCCTGTAGGTATCCGTGCCGCTGCTGACGTTGTACTCGACTCTCCATAGCTCACTCCATCCAGATGCGAGCGCATCTTCGACGTGTTCAAGAACCTCCGCCACTTTAATTACAGTCCATCGACGTCGCAAGACCTGTCTACTGTTACCCTGCAATTTACATTGCAGTCTTCAAAGTCCCATGAGCGAAGTGAGCCGAAGTAAGTTAAATATTTGCTCACGCTCAGTGCTAATGTAATACCGGCTGGTTGATAGTGATCTGCTTCTTGAGGCCTTGGTGTGCTGTCTGGTATGTTTTGCCAGCGATAGATTTTACGACACTGTCCAGCCAGTCTTCACTCCGTTTCCCGTGCCGCTATTATTTTATGGAGCAGTATGTAATTCTTTTCCATTTACTCTGCGTTCATTCACTGATCTTTGCCGCCCGCTATATCGCAGCCCGCTATATAGTAACTCGATTTCGGCCAGTGAAAAAGGTGCATGACAGTCAAACTTTATTTATTGCACGGATCTTTGTATGTAGATACCTCGAGTGAATGGATATATTTTTTTGGGAATACTGCTTTCACCGACCGTACGTCTGCCGTCCATCTAAATTGTTTAGCCTGTGGTGTTTTAAATGAATGTTGGTTGCCTTCGAACACGCCGCGGTCTGCACTTCTGCCGGAGCGAAGCGAAGGCATGTCTTGTATCAAGTAAAGAGAATATTCACAACGCAGTGAGGTATGAGCAAAGTTGAACATTGTGTCCAACCGCGATCACGGCCATCACCGACGGCGACAGGCATCGCCGGGATGTTCCGAAGCAAGAGGAGAAAATGGGCAACAACGAGGACACAAGGGAAGACAGTCATAGACGAAATGCCTACAGTGAGATTCATTGGTGTAGCCGAGCACAAGTCAAGCCCAGCCACAAGCCAAGCCATCCAAGCTCATACCACTAAATTTAAACTCTCCGCTAAGCGGGGCAAGCCGTTTTGCCAAGCCCATCGGAAAAGTCTGTATTGATAACTACTTAATGCGAGAGCATCAATATGAGCAATCCGACTGTACATCTACTGATAATTACTTAATGCAACCATATCAATATGAACAATCCGACTGGATATCTATTGGTAACTACTTAATGCGAGAAGATCAAGTCCGACTCCAACGAGGAAATGGGCTCCTAGGTCGGCGCTGATAAAATAAATGTTCAGCTAATTGTTCCTCGGGCGACGTTCAACTTACCATGAAACGATTGAAAGCAGCACAGGGACTCCGCATTCCGGGGTAGAGATAAAATGGGCTCATACTCTCACTTACGACTGTTGGGGGGAGGTGCGCTGATCAAATAAATGTTCAGCTAATTGTTCCTCAGGCGACGTTCAACTTACCATGGCACGATTGAAAGCAGTGCGGGGCCTCCGCATTCCGTGGTAGAGAGGAGATGGGCTCATACTCTCACTTACGACCGTCGAGATGAGAAGGGGGTTCTGGCTGCTCCTGGTTGGCGCTGGTCAAACAAATGTTCAGCTAATTGTTCCCGGGGCGATGTTCAACTTACCATGGCACGATTTAAAGCAGAGAACGGCCTCCGCATCCCGGGGTAGAGAGGAGATGGGCTCATACTCTCCCTTACGACCGTCGAGACGAGAAGGGGGTGCTGGCTGCTCCTGGTTGGCGCTGATCAAATAAATGTTCAGCTAATTGTTCCTGGGGCGGAGTGCAGGTTACCACGGCGCCATTGAAAGCAGTGCAGGGCCTCCGCATTCCGGGGTAGAGAGGAGATAGGCTCGTACTCTCACTTACGACCTTCGAGACGAGAAGGGGGTGCTGGCTGCTCCTGGTCGGCGCTAATCAAATAAACGCTCAGCTAATTGCTCCTGGGGCGACGTTCAACTCACCACGGCGCCATAGAAAGCAGCTCAGGGCCTTCACGGAACTTACGATAATCGGGACGAGAAGGGGGTACTGGAGAGAGATACCGTTGGGGATGGCTTCCGTGAAAACCTACATAAGCATCTATCCGTGACAGCGCAGATGAACATGTTGTGCTCACAAATGAGGAGGAACATCGATCACACTCTGTAAATCCCTCTCGCTTTCAACCCATCCCGCTTTCAACCACGAGAGTGGAGGGCAGGGTGGAAAGAGATGCCGTCGGGGATGGCTGCCGTGAAAATCGTGAGGATCTTTGAAAGCGTAGATGAAGGATCCTTTGAACTCACCCCGGCGGCATAAAACGGGATGTTCAGCGAATTGACCAATGAGCGATGGAGTGGGCACAAGGCCCAGAATGCAACCACCAAAGTTGGGCTCACTCTGGTGATGCCCTGTAAATTAGGGATTAGCATAAAGCCAACAAGAGTGGAGGACGATAAAAAAAAAATCCATGGTCGCAACGGGGTTGCACTTCAATGCATTGAAGATCCATTCAATCGAAACGATACGGCGGAATGCAAGGTTGGGCTCGATCCAAAATAATCCCTCAGAGCCCAAATGCGCGGGCACAACAAAAAGTCCCGCAAATACTCCCCCAGAGCCCAAATGAAAAAGGATTCGGCGCAACGCAAGGTCGCGCTCAATCCATAATAATCCCCCAGAGCCCAAATGAAAGGATTTGGCGCAACGCAAGGTTGCGCTCAATCCAAAATAATCCCTCAGAGCCCAAATAATAGGATTCGGTGCAACGCAAGGTCGCGCTCAATCCATAATAATCCCCCAGAGCCCAAATGAAAGGATTCGGCGCAACGCAAGGTTGCGCTCAATCCAAAATAATCCCTCAGAGCCCAAATAATAGGATTCGGCGCAACGCAAGGTCGCGCTCAATCCATAATAATCCCCCAGAGCCCACATGAAAGGATTCAGCGCAATGCAAGGTTGCGCTCAATCCAAAATAATCCCTCAGAGCCCAAATAATAGGATTCAGCGCAACTCAAGGTCGCGCTCAATCCATAATAATCCCCCAGAGCCCAAATAATAGGATTCGGCGCAACGCAAGGTTGCGCTCAATCCATAATTTTCCCCCAGAGCCCAAATGAAAGGATTCGGCCCAACGCAAGGTCGCGCTCAATCCATAATAAACCCCCAGAGTCCAATAATAGGATTCGGAACAACACAAGGTTGTACTCAATCCAAGATAATAATAGGTTTCGGCGCAACACGAAGTTGCACTGAATCCAAAATAGCCCCCCTGTGAGCTGCGTCCCGGATGCATAGATGAGGTGCAAAACTCAATCCAATAATCCCGAGGCAGACCAACTTGAGACCCGGATACATGGATGAGGGGCTCGAGATGTTGCACCCAATCCAATAATCCAGAGGCCTGATGAAGCGGTCGGCACAGCCACAGAAGTACATGGGGTGAATGACGAAAATGGGGAGTGAACCATGGCTTTATATACCATTTCGGATGGCGGGGCTCATTCGGCCCCGCTGGCATTTCGGGCCCGTTTTTCTCCGGAACTCCTGCATGACACCGCGATGAAGAACCCGTACATTATTTACCCAATCAACCTCGAGCGCTGGCTCATGGAGGGAAGCTACGCAAAGGTGTGGGGCACCTGCGCCCAAGTGCCGGCCCCGGAGTACAGCTACTTCGTCGACAGCCTCATGGGCATCACTCGGTCAGTCTGCCGTTCGTTCTGTGGGTAAATAATTGCGCTCAGATAATCGTGGACAGGAACGAGATTGCACGCTATCAGGAGGCGGCGTACGAGAGCCTGACGTTGAAGGACGCCGCAACACTGTCCGGAATCTACACCCGTTTCTTAGCCCGGGCAACAAGTTCTCTTAAAACAGTATATATCCAAGCTATTTTCAGCTGGGAGATCTATGAGGGCTTCCTCCCAGTCGTCCTTCCAGTGACAATGACCCAGTTCAATGAGGAGACATGAGGCCATGCGAAACCTGGATATGCAAATTAGGTTTTCTTCAGTTGCCAAACTAGTGGTGGAGGTCTCCGCCGTTTGATTGTCAGGCTAATTGCTGTTCTTCTCGTCGCAGTCCGAGTTACAGCTAATGTCAGAACTGAAGGCGCGAACGAAAATTTCTTCTTTTGGGACGTTTTCGGAGAATTATAAATATCTCAACCAGTTCTCCACCGATTTAAATGAAACGTATCTAGATATGTTAGGCTAATCCGTGCGGAATTAGCGACAGAGAGGAATTTGTGAAAATATTATGTATTAGGTAATTTGTGGTTTCGGACCGTTTTTGGGCCGAATGCATTCTAGCATACCCAGAACATCTCCCAGTGACCTAATATTTTGGAAGGGACAATACCTATATCTTAGGAAACATGTGATAGAGCCAGAATTTTATGAAATGGCTGCATAAATGTAATCCTTTCAATATCTCTGACTGTCAAAATCACCAAATGTATCTAATGGAGCTAGAGGGACTGTAACTGAATTATCCCTACTTCTGACTCTGTCACATGTTTACTAAGGTACAGATGTTACCCCTCCCAACATATTAGATCACTGGGACATGTTCTTAGCATTCTAGACTGCATTCCGCCCGAAAACGGCCTGGAAACACAAATTACCTAATACATAATATTTTCACAAATTCCCCTCTGTCACTAATTCCGCACGAATTAGCCTAACATATCTAGATACATTTCATCTAAATCGAGGCAGAACTGGGTGAGATATTTACAGTTCTCTGAAAATGTTCCAAAACAAGAAATTTTCGTTCGCGCCTTCGGTTCCGACATTGGCTGTAATCGCCTTTGCACGTGAGGTGTGTGCTGTTAATTTCTGAAATTGTATTAACTGACGGGGCGCATTGGTCCCAGCGTCAGTGGAGTCTCAACATGACCTTGGGCGAGCTAACATTCACTAAACCCGGCGAGGAGGCAACCTACATTTCAAAAGACGAAATTATTGCCACTTCACTGTTGTTTGCGCGCGAGCTAGAGCAGATTGTATAAGAATAGTACAGCTCTTTACGGGATTTTGAGTGTTTATTCTATAAGACTGGTCAATAGCTTACAGCTAATGTCGGAACCGAAGGCGCGAACAGAAAATTTCCGTTTCGGGATGTTTCCAAAGAATTGTCCATATCTCAATGAGTTCTGCTAATGTAGAACTGTATGAAATCTGTGGGTAAATGTAATCCTTGCAATATCTCTGAATGCCAAAACTGCCAAATGTATACAATGGAGCTAGAGGGACTGTAATTACAGCTAGTGTCAGTACCGAAGGCGCAGATCGAAAATTTCCGTTTTGGGTGATTTTTAATCCTCTCCGAAGAATTGTCTGTATCTCAGTCAATTCTGCACGGTTTAACATGAAACTTAGCTAGGTCTTCTGGAATAATTCAAACGCAATTAGTGATAGAGCCACTCCCACAATAATATGTTATTTTGAAATGCTCCCAAAAACCAACTCCCTGGTCTGGATTTTTGTGAGGGTCGATTCATAGCAAGTATGAACATTGTCATAGAGTGGATGCTCCATCTGTTTCTTAACCAGCCCCTAGCTTCCGTCCATGGTATCAATCACATCGCGCCAGAACTTGATGAGCCAAAACGGGAACTGGGTGATGGCGTCGGAAATACGCGCGTACTTGACTGAAGTGAACCCGTGAACAGAACTTTAGAAATCCAGGGACCCGGTTCATGCC
This sequence comes from Mycena leptocephala, assembly GCA_029378395.1. Taxonomy (NCBI): domain Eukaryota; kingdom Fungi; phylum Basidiomycota; class Agaricomycetes; order Agaricales; family Mycenaceae; genus Mycena; species Mycena leptocephala. Next base: position 216,942 of record JARJLF010000296.1, read on the forward strand.
TTGGCACTCTAGCCCCCGGTGTCTGGACCAAAATCCGGGAATTCGGAGAGGATCGAAAATCACCCAAAACGGAAATTTTCGATCCGTGCCTTCGGTACTGACACTAGCTGTAAATTATCCGTACTTCTGGCTCTATCACATTTTTCGTAAGGTATACATGTTGCCCTTCCCAAAATATTAGGCCATTGAGACATGTTCTCGGCATTCTAGACGGCATTCGGCGCGAAAACGGCCTGAAAACACAGAGTGCCCAGAGTCCGGTGTTATCTCCCTATAGGAACAGAAAGTAGTTTTTCAAATATGTAGCAGTTGCGGTTTCACACAAGGTGCTTGATCGGCAGATCTTGGAAAACGTTTTACCCCCAAAAAGAAAAGTGTTTGGGCAGGGCTATGACATTTGTTATTGTTTTTTATTATTTTCGTCAACTACTCTCAGGTCTTGAAGTATCAAATCTCAAGACTTTGATACCAACAATTTTGTGCGCTCTCTTGACCTCACAACATGGGTTGTGGTCTCAGCACTCAGAACGGGACAACTTAGGTTCAACTCCCCATCAAGCGATCAAACCACAGTTATTTTGGTACTGTATTGCTGTGGTCGCCGTGCAATCGCCGTGGTCGACTATGTGGTGGACCACGGTGCCCAACATGGTGCTCTCATGGTGGCCATGGTGTGCGCCGCTTGGTTCGCGAAATTCCAAACGACAAATCCCTCTCATGGTATAATGACTGGTCGCGTCCCATTTCACCGAGTCTCTCCCTTTCCCCACTTGAAAATACAGCATGGATGTATGTCTCCGCTTGACAAGTTTCTCTATCTGCTTAACATCTTTGAACAGCCCCTCTCCTCACATTCGAACCGAAACGCGCACAACACAGCAGCAACTCCGGGAGTGCCCGAGTCGCCGCAGCTTTCTTAAACTCAGCCTCAGCCGCACGCGCCCCCGCTCCGCCTTCTTCTCCAGTTCTGGCCCCGCAAGAAGGTATGTCTTGCTTTGCGCAAATCCCCGAATCCATGAGATATAACCAACTTTATTCAACCCCGATTCAAGACTATTACACCAGTGCAAGAACATTCTCTGTATCCAACTCTGGCCTTCGCCTCGCCGCCCCTGCCTCATATCAGCCTTTCATCGGTGCAGCTTCTTTAGCACCGTCCACACCCATCTTGAACACCTCCTATGTCAATCAAGGGCGGATGGCCTCCTCGAGCAGCACCAACGCCCGTGCTCCCAGTATGCCTCGCCGCGGCCGCCGCCAGGGAGTGCGAGCTCAACACCCGCCTTCGCTTGTGAACCGCCCACACCCAGACCAGTGCCTTGGCGAAGGCGCTCATGGCTTTCCTATATACCGTGTGGAGGTCCAAGTTTACCCTCCCCTTGTACGTCCTTTTTATTCGTTCCGCTCTTTACGACATTACTGATCATCTTACAGGAGCCTGTTCTCCCTGCTGCCCCAACCGACGACAAACAGACGGAGTTCTTGGTGTACAGCATGATCGGTGCAGACTGGAGGGAGTGGCTGGAGCCACACAACCTTGCGTTTCGCTATGGCCTTGCCCTGGCTTGCCGCTTCAGGAGCTCCTCCACACAGTCGTCCGCGACATGCAGAACTCCGCTTCGGTTTGTCTTCGAGACCGCCCGTCACCTGTCCTCCAACACCCCGCCACCACCCTTCAACCCCTCGGACTTGTCTCCAAGGGAAAGGTCGTGCAGGGGCAGATGAAGCTCAAGATGCAGGGCGTGACCGCCGGATTCACCATCGGTAACCTTGCGGCCGACCGCAATCGGTACTCTGTAGAAGACCACTCATTCAAGTTTAGATGAAGTTCAACCAAAGGTCAAACATTTGACCCAAAATCTCACTGTGAACACCCAAAATAACTTCTCTGAACGGTATTTTTGGTTGGCCCCCCAAGCCAAGGCTTCAAGCCATGGCTTTGGCTTCAGGGACCTCAAGCCAAAGCCAAAGCCCAACTGAAGGCAAGCGATTTAGCTTGGAGTCGTTGTTCAGAAATCAACATCTTGACGGTTTTCCGTTCAACCGTGGAGCAAATGACGGCATTTGGATTGCCGACAGCCAATACGGTTATGTGGCCGTTGGTCTTGTCTTGTCTCGCACCATAGGAAGTCTTCATTTCTTATATAGATACAACTTCAGTCCAAAACACCCAATTTCCACTACAACTTGGGTCGAAAATGAGGAATGCATGCATCTTTTTTATGCATGCAACTTGATGCTTGCAACTATTTTTGCATGCAACTCCTTGCCTGCAACTAATTTTTGTGTACAGCCACAATGTTTCCAACATTTTTTGCATACAACTGGGGCTACCTGCTACCTAGGACACCTCCCAACTCGGAAATGGTTGCAAGTAGAGGTCGGCCCGCTACGCATCAATTGATATCTGATTTGAACATTGATCAGCGGCCTGCCGAGGAGTCTGTCCTGACTTCAAGTGCTACATACATGCACGCAACCCTCTGGCTTGATTTTCTTTCCACCGTGGCCGTTACCTGGTTCTCTTGAACCTTTGTACTCTCACAGCAGCTGCGCACTCCCGCCTAGTGATCCGCTTGGCTTGGCTTCAAGCCACGAAGCCAAGAAGCCAAAGCCGTGGCTTGACAAGCCAAGCCACTCGACTGTAGGATTTCTATTTATAACATTGTTGAGATAGTAAAATCAGTATACAATTCACTTCTCACTGCCGGAGACGGGACTGTTCACCAAAAAAAAATCAACGTGTTGATCCCAGTGGCTTGCTGATTGTTCGGCACTGGCAGGCATTGATCGCGAACAGTCGGCATTCGCTTGCCATGTCCCCGTCGGCTGATCAAGGCTCGCCGGCATTGATCAGAGGTTGCGGCAGATTGCGGCATTTATTACAGAGTTCTCCGAGAATGAAACGCATGGCTCACTCAACTGGTCAATGGCGCCAAACTGAAAGCAGAGATCCCTGGGCCACCGAAAGATGACATACGCTCCGGACGGGAAACAGGTCAACAGGACCGTCGGCCGATGGCAACCGTGGCCTCCGGGTTGGTATATATGACCGTCGATGTTGCAATGCTCAGTCCATTGGCTGCGCCGATCACCGTTTTAAGCTTTCAGAATGGTCAGTATCCTTCAGTTCGTCTTTTTGCTCATCCTGTCGGTGCAATCACTGCCCACTCCAGATATTTCATTGGATTGTGAGTCCTACACATATATACACGCCTGGGTATGCCTAGTTCCCAGGTAGCTCATTATATTTCAGTGGATTCCAGCATAAATTTCAATGCAACGAGGAACTCAAGCGCTTTAATTGACGTCCAAGTCTCCCTCAAAAATGTCGCTCCACCAATTCAGGGCATCAAGGGATCAGCTGACCTCACGGGATGCACCGGAAATCCCAGTGCATCGCTAAGACCAATTACATCCTCAAAACCTACCACGTCCTCGAGCCTTCCTCGGCCGTCTGGCTTACCCCAGTCAGTGGGCTAGACGATGCCAATCAGGCCCCAGGGGCAGCAGGGAATTGTGTTTTGTATACCACGAGACAGGTCAGGAAACATTGAAAAGACATTGAACAGAGAGGTCCTAGGGTAGTCTGTAGTTTACCGCGCCACCGGATATTCGTAGTGCATTGTCTAACTGAAAGCTCTGTCCGATTTGAGACGTCCGAACTGCACTCACCAGTCGAAATGTGCGCCTCCATACACCCGTCGGCATCGTCTGACGACTCGTCGGGCTGTACACGGGGTAGTCTATTCATCATCATGGTGCTCGGGGGTGACCCAAACAAATCCTGCCCGTTGTTTCAAAGGGAACTCCGGAGGATATTAATTGTTGATGCCCCCATCTTTTGATCCTATCCCTGGGATGACATCGAGGTTCTTAACTGGTTCTTACGCTGATCCAAAACATGCGCTTAGACATTGGTCCGGAGGAATCCGACTTGAGTCGTACCGACCTTCGTCACTTTAGTTACTTCGCCTAAGAACGTGAAAGTTCGTCACTTTGATGATTTGATTTGATTTGAAGTTCTAAGTTACGCTACAACTGGCCAGAAGGGCTATGTAGCAGTGCTGCCGAAGCAGGGGGATGTAACATTTTAAGGATTATATGCGAGTAGTGATGTGTGTTTTACATCTATTATCTCCCGAGATGCATGTAACAGTCGCTTTTTCAAGTTTGATTAGCTGCAAATTTCAGGTGCGTGCTTCCTCAGTTGAACATAACCAGATAGCCTCGCCTCTAGGTCATGTGCTTCACCTGAAAACTTGTACCGACCGCAACTCGGTCAAATCTGGCTCAAACCCCTTCATCATGTGGGCAAACCTGCTCGGAGTCCACTGCGCAATCCGAAAACCCTACTTCCATTTGCATGTTTTGACCGACTTGACAGGCAGTGAGGTACCTCACCAGTCCTCTCAAAATTACGCATTTGCTCGCTGGCTGACATCTTGCCCTCCTCGAGTGCAACGTGGGCTTAGCACCGAGCGGGGCCGCCGGTTGTGGCGTCTGCGGCGTCGTCGAAGCGATTGCGCTTAATAGGGTCAGTGTCCTCATCCATGCTAATCGGGACTTTGAAGATATCCTGCAGCACAACGCTGTCCAGACCATGCAGCGACAAACTGGGGGGAGGAGATAATCGGGATAATCTTGTTGAAATAAGCTCAGAAGGCAGAGGATTGTTGCAAGAGGATTTATTCCTTTGCAAACCAGTGAAGTACAAGTGGCTAATTACAAGGGCTTTTATACTACGAGGGAAGGGTGATTGGTAAGTAATTAGTAAGCTCTCAGTCAGCAAGACCAAGGAAGAATATACTAGAACATTCTGCCCGAGTACCTTTAGTAAGATACTGCGGCTTCATATTCCAACACACCCCCGGAAGCCGCAGAGAGAAAAATGAAAATATAATATCAGTTGCACCCCAGAATCTCTACAACAAAGCACAGGTACGAGCACTTTTTTGTTGTAGTGTCTGTTTATAAGAGACTACAGAATCTCAAGAATTACCAGGATGCATCAAAGTCCGCCGCTGCCATATTTGATTCTTCTTTCTTCTTCTCCCGCAATTCTTCCCACTTCATTTTCTCTCGGCACTCCGATTTGTAATGTCCCTTTTTGTCGCAAAAGTGACAGATGACATCGGCTCGAGATCCACGTCCGGCGGCAGCGATGAATGAAGCCTCGCGCTCGCCTTTGATCTCGGGGTTGGTACCAGTGATGGCCGAGTGTTGGCGGGTCTCCTCGTTCAACAACCATGCGACAACGCCGTTGAAAGTCAACGTATCAGGAGAGGCGGAATCGAAGTTAATGATCACCGGATCATAGGCTGCTGGCAATCCCATGGTAAGTGCCAGAATCTTGTCTTGATCGCTAACCGTGGTGCCTATCGCCTCCTCGATGGTAAAGGCCTGGCTCCGAATTTCCCCAATCCACGACTGCATCGACTGCTCGTCTTGAGCTTCACCTAGATTTGACGCTATTTTACCCCGTTTCAAGTCTCTGACACATTTGGATATTTCTGGGCACATTGGCAAGTCGATAAATTCGTTCCTGGTGCCTTACTGAATTTTCTATCTATACGTCCAGACTCTGAGATCTTCAGAAGCAAATCGGACATTGGCGATGCGCATAGACTCGTAACTAGTATCTGTGTTGAGCAACAAGACAGAGAAAGGCAATGCAAAAGAAATCAAGTTGATACGATGAAAATTGAGCGAGAAAAGAAAAAGAGGCGGGTTGCTCGAAGACAGAGACTGGGAGAACTTGGTGAATAGCCCATTAGAAATCACACGTGATGATTCGGCACGACTTAGAAAAAAAATCGACTTTCAGGATTTTCGACCTCCTCAAATTGAAATTCTGAGTTGCACGAAAGTTGCGGGAATAACCGAGGACCTCATTCCTACCTTCAAAGCTTCACAGAATCAAGCCCAGTGAAAATCGGTCAAGCCCCGATCTGCTCAGAACGTGCGAGATCTGCTTGGTCACTCCAAGCATTCAGCGACATATCCGAGCATTTTTTCTGGACTCCTGAAATGCTCAGGTCTGCTTGTTTACAGCTAATTGCAGTACCGAAGGCGCGGATCTGTTTTGAGCAGTTTTTGATCTCCATGACCGATTTGCCTGTATCTCACTGAGTTCTGCACAGATTGAGATGAGACATAGCTAGATAATTCGGAGTAATTCATGCGCAATTAGTGATAGAAAAAAAGTTTGCAAAAATATTTTATAGTTGGTGAGCTGGGTTTGGGGGGTCATTTCAGGGATCAATTCAATCTACCGGTATCTAGGCATGTTCAAATGACCTAGAGTTTTGTGACAAAGGACTTATATGGATTCTGAAAGTCTTCATAGAGTCAGATTTACTGAGAGTTTAGGGATGGATTCAAATACCACAATATGTCCTTATTGCAGTGTATTGCAATTGTCCTGATGTCATTACAAGCACGATAAACCAAGATATTGAAGATTCAGACTCTATAACAACTTTTAGAATCCATAGAAGTCTTCCGTCACAAAAATCTAGGTCATTCGAACATGCCTAGATGCCAGTAGATTGAATTGAGCCTCAAAATGACCCCCCAAACCCAGCCCACCAACTATAAGATATTTTCAAAAACTTTTTTTCTATCACTAATTGCGCATGAATTACCCCGAATTATCTAGCTATGTTTCATGTCAATTTGTTCAGAACTCAGTGAGATACAGGCAAATCGGTCGCAGGGATCAAAAACTGCCTAAAACAGATCCGCGCCTTCGGTACTGCAATTAGCTGTAATTGATGCGGCATCCAAATCTCAAATTTTGATTCTGAGCTCGCCAGGAGCAATGCATTCAATTGATGCGGCACCTGTGTCACATCGAGCCATCTTGAGGTTGTTCCAGCTCATAACTTGGAAACAAGATTGTGTATTGCCATTCTGTAACTTTTGAGATCTGAATAACATCATATAATATATTTCAGATATTCAACACATTTTTAAGAGCCCATTTGAGAGTGGTGAACTGTAATTACTGAAATCACGCAATTCCGGGATGAATCATTGAATAGTACACCAGCTCTGCATCATAGCATGTATACAGCAGGCAGGTCAGGTTGGGGCACATCCAATGTTGAACTTTCTACTTTGGATTGAAAGAAAATAGGCAGAACTGCGAGAGTTATGCTCGAGTCTTTGGGGCTGCTGTTTGGCGCACTTTGATGCAAGCCCCTTCAGGCGAAGGGCCGTCTTGCCGGCGCGGAGCCGGGTTGCTCCGAACCTAGGGAGATACTGAGAGACGAATGTGTTTGTTGCGATTTTCGGGCTTTCGATTTTTTCCTGGAGGCTGGAGCCGCCTGGAACGGCGGATACGCACAGTAAAGAAATTGTAGATTCACGTTGAGGGAGCATTACCAGACTTGTGTCTACTTTATCTAGAGCGTACGACCTGTATTGACCGCGAAACAATGTTTTTTTTTTAAATTGCGATTAACAGCTATAAATTGCGACGCAACGCGCTCAATCCAAATCCCTCAGAGCCCAAATAAAATCTAAGTCTATTGCCGAACGGCAATACCAAATCGCTCATTCCGTACTCCGTGCAACCGGCTTCGCTAACAAGTTCTGCTGAAGATACACTCGTGCTAACTGGGCTTAAGTAACTTGTGGTCTTTGTATCCTTCCTTTCCGCTATAATTTTCCATGTTTGTGTCGACATTCCTAGCTGGGTGAGTACAACCGTTAACGAGAAGCTGACATATCGATGACATACCTTTGCCTCCCTACAGCGTCCTCTCCACCTTGGTCCTCGATTCCTGAGTTTCATCCCTCCCCTTTTGTGTCCAACTCGAACGAAAATAGACCTACGTCCAATTTCCTTTCTCCGATTCTCCTGACCTCGCGCCGTCAGTATTACTCTATTGGCAATCTGGATTGCCTGTGAGATCCTTCTTTTGGGGGCACCAAAATTAGTCATCATAATGGGCCCTCCTCCATCAGCATTTTTGTCTGGGTTGCATTGCCTGTGGATGGCAGCCATCCAACGATCCAAAATACTTGATTCTGTGCACTGAGCTCAAATCTCAACCGTTTCCCTTAGAAATAGGCTCATTCGATTCGCATTGAAAATCTGCAGATAAAGAAATACCCGGAAAAACTAGATTTTGAGTAGGACACCTGTAGTCCTCGAAGATAGTTGTGAGTAAAATGATGGATATGAGCGCCACGGCCGCCAGGACGCGTATATCCACATTTTTGTGGCAAATTACGGGTCGATGGCCCGAAATAAGCTTCTAGTGCCTCAACCGTGGCGACACCCGCGGGCGGTATGGGATCCAGGGAAGCGGTTGTGGAGACTGCTGCACGTCGTTCTGCTGTCACTCTTGCGACCTTGTACAGGTCTCGCGAGAGATTAAGCTCGAGGAGAAGAGCTTCGGGGAACACTACTGAGGGCACTTTTATATTTCATTCTTCACCTCGCAACTGTATGTCGTCGGTCCCTTTCCTTCTCTTTTGATATGCAGTTGTACGCTAAACGCTGTAAATTACACGAAATGACTTCATGTCCTCCGAAAGCTTGACGTACAGTAGTTTGAGAACTCGGGACATGCTGCATCCCCGCTAAGTCTGAAAGTGAGGACGGGGCTCAAATTTCACTGAGCGAGGCACTTAACTGGTATTGTCCATGAGTATCTTTCGCTGGGATTCCGTCGTTACCATAACGGCAGTACTCTTGGACGTTATCTGGATGATTGGTTCCCCACCACATTCAGCACCCGTGTCGGCGTAGGATTCTGGGAACGAACCATTAGACAAAAATAATTGTGGGAAGGAACCTGAACGCCCCTGTGCACCCTTCTCTACTGCTATCGACAGACTATCCACGCTTCCATCCCTCATCCCGATCCAAAGCTTCCATATATCAACGAGAGTTGTTGATTCCCACGTCAAGGCCGAAATCGGGGCCGGGAATACCATGGTCGTCAGACGTATGCCACGCACAAGAGAGAAGATGTTCAGACGACCATCAATTCCACCACATGCTAGAAGATCTCCATTGTTGCCAAGTTTTACAACGTCAGGCCGAATATACGGGGGACGGAAAAGAAATTTGAATGTGAACGCCATTGGGATCTGAGCCCGTTTGGTGAGGCTTGCTGCGGATTGCTACTGTCCAAGGGCTCTTATAAGCGCTTTGGGTTGGCAGTCGGGGCCGAGGATGGAGCCACTTCAACTCCGTGCCAACGCTATCAGGTGGGCTCGGAAAACCCGGGGAAATTGATTAGGTGTAATTGTTACATTCACAGGCTTATTAATTCCATCGAACTTCAACAGCTCCCCCAAACTGACGGCCCAAAATGACCCCTTCAAGGAGCTCCAACAAATCAAATTACCAGCGAATTGGGGTTGCATGAATGTAATACCAAGAAAATGAATATACTTGGGCTCGGGAGTGCATATGTATCAGTCAACCGAGACGTTGGGAACCTACTTAGTTGATAGCTTCAACGAGTGCAAGACCATAGATCTATTCATTACTTCTGCTCAACGGAAATTGCCAGTGCAATTGACTCGGCCCGAATGGACAGCCGCACCCTCAGTATGGAGAGCTTTCGAGGCTCTGGCTTAATGAGGACGACAGCAACAGGGAATCGGAAAAGACAGTTCTGCTTAGAATTTCGCTGGCTATCACCATAAAATCGCTGCAATGAAAGTGGGCCTCCATATTAAGTCACGTTTTCGTCGCGGCTCCGACAAACAGTTTTAATTACATTAAATGCTGCTCAGCGGAAATTTCCGGTACAATTGAATCGGCCTGAATGGACAGCCACACCCTCAGTATGAAGAGCTTTCGTGGCTTCATGAGGACGACAGCAACAGGGAATCGGAAGAGACAGTTCTGCCTAGAATTTCGCTGGGTGTCACCATAAAATCGCGCCAATAAAAGTGGGCCTCCATATTAAGTCACGTTTTCGTCGCGGCTTGTTTCGGATCGGACAAACAGTTTTGATTACATTAAATGCTACGGGGAATTGTCGGTGCCATTGAATCGGTCTGAATGGACAGCCACACCCTTTGATCAGTGACCTGCTTATTACACAGGCAGGGTATCGCAACACGACGGAGATTCGACGCAAAGAAGGGACTTACAGGCGCTGATTGTCTACCTGGCAGAACTTGCACTTCCCGTAACTTATGCCGGTCTAACTGGGTACTGCTACAGCGCCTCTTTTTTTTTCGTTAACCGTGAAGACCTCAATAATGTACAATGAAGGGTCAAAAATTTTGAATAAGAATCTGCTGCTGCACCAGGCCTATCGTAGGAACAATATTGTGGTGGCGCAGGTAGCTGGGGTCGACCGAACGCTGCAGGAATATTATGCTCCCTGCATGCCTCGATTCAGCCGAACTGTAAATTCAGTGACCACAATATTATATTCTCTGCGAAGCGCGATTCAGCCGATCAAAGGACAAATATTATTTCTGCCTGGATGGCTTGGTTCGGCCGATCACTGCAGGAATATTTTGCCTCTTGCATATCTCAGCATGCTGGATGTCGTGCCCGTAAGTACGGCTTATGAATTTTTCCATAGCGGGCCTCGCCAAACTTGTGTGCAAAGATTATGCAGAGAAAATGAGCCCATATTTGGAAAATTCAAAAATATTGTACAACAGCAGTCGCCGGTGGTTAAATTTCCTACAAATGTCTCCGAGCACGTATGGCCTCATGAGGAACATGATTTCAGCTTAAAATTTGTACTCATTCCACTTTTGCACCAAGAAAGAAAAAAAAACAAGGAGCCGAAATACATTATAATGCACTGGATAGTGGGTTCCATTGTGAGGCACGGGGTTCAAAATGCCATTTTGAGGCACGTGGTGCAAAATGGCTCCCTTATCCCAGCGGAAACACATCTGGAATACACTATGAGGCATGGGTTCAAAATTGATTGTGTCCATTGCCCTCCTGGGGCATTCAAATCCGGAATGCAGCGTGTCTATTCAATGGACCTTAAATAAGTCAAGTGCTCCCTTATCCCTGCCGAACCCAGCCGAAATACATTATACTCGTCATGACCAAAAGTAACCGGAAATTTCGTTTCAGGGGCACATAAGCCAGGTTTTTCCCGTTCTTCTGGATGGATTCTTAGTTTTCACGAAATTTGGCATTAGATATGGCAGCTAAATTTGAGGGATGAGGTCTCACACTTAGCATAGCATTAAATTTTGAAAATAACTGTATTCTGCAATTAGCAATTGTCGTAACCATATTCCTTAAGGTCCTAAGAGCTCGTAAATGGCGTTAGACTTGTTAGAATCCACACACAAGATTTTATGGCTCACAGGCCATCCTACGGGCCTGGGTGAATAAATCAATGGGCAGAAAAATCACACCCTTGATCACAAAAATGATTAAACCGGATAATCTAGCACAATGAAAGCAGGTCAGATCAAGGGAGACCACAGGGGTATTATGGAGTTGCCCTGAGCCATCTGCTTTCTCAAGTGGCAGGGCCATTCCTAATTTCCGGTTACTTTTGGTCATGACGAGTGATTCACTAAATGGTGGGTTCCCTTGTGAGGCACGTGGTTCAAAAGGGCTCTGCGGAACAGTGTTGGAATTGACCGGGGTCAAATCAATTTGACCCCCAGCGGTGGGACTTCGAATGACTTAGAACTATGTTGCGCAACAGCAGAATACTGGGGATGGTCGTTTGTGTGTTGTGCCAAGGCTGAAGCATCGAGTAATAGTCCACATGCACTTATGAGTAGAACAGAACATCCTGGTGGGTACCACTGTCAAAATTTGTTGACATTGGATGTGTATATATCTACTGTACTTTTTCGTTCAATTCGTCGGTCCCGCGTCACGCTCAAAAAGTTTGACCCCGGCAATAATTTTTCCTCGATTCATGGTATTTTCTGGCTGCTTTACATTTTCAAACGCGTGGCCGTATTGCAATGCCTTACATTTTCAAACGTGTGACCATATTGCAATGCCTTACATTTTCAAACGCGTGACCGTATTGCAATGCCTTCCATTTTCAAATGCGTGACCATATTGCAATCCTTACATTTTCAAACGCGTGACCGCATTGCCCTCCTTTACATTTTAAAACACTTTCACCTGCAAGGTCATTGAAGCACGTGTTTCAAAATGAATGCCTTCTGGGCAGGATCTAAGCGGGAGAAATGTTCGCAATGACCCTGGCGATCCAGATGGGTGGGGCGCGCCTCATACGATATCCCTGGGACTGCGGTGGAATTGAAACAGTCCCGGTTGAACTGCAAGGTCATCGAAGCATGTGTTTCAAAATGAATGCCTTGTGAAACCGCAATAATGGCTTAAATACAAGGCCATTGAAGCATGCGTTTCGAAATGAATGTAAAACACGATAATGGCTTAAATACAAGGCCATTGAAGCACATGTTTCATGAATGTCCGCAAGGTTGCACCATCTGGCTCGGTCGTCGCCTTTTTTGGTCAGGTAGTCTTGTAGATTTTTGATTTTAATTGCCTCATTCCGGGTCTTGATTGACAGCAGGTCTTTGCCTCCCTCTGCGACTGAGAGATAGTATGTCGTGATTAATACTGTAGGTGCGACTTTTTTTCCCGCCCACATGAAGGTTTTAATCCTCTTGTCTAATATTCTTCAACTTCCTTTGGCATCCCTTGGAGGGCTGTCAGGTATTGTTTCGATCCTCCAACTACCATTTGGACCAATTTTTTGCGGCCTTCTGGAGTCGGGTGGGACTTATCCCAGGCCGGTTAATATTAAACTCGGGCCGCGCTACACCCGAACCCCGGAACCGGCGCAAAACGGATTCCGCAGGACTTGTCTTTTGATACCGATACCCGCCAATTGGGAGAGGCAGCGCGGCACATTAACCCGAGGCCCATCATTGCCACAGGATTTGATTTTTGGGGCTCCGGAGTAGGAGGGCACCGGCAGATGGGCTCCCGAGGTCTGTGTACAGTGTTCGCATTTTTGTGACCACGAGACAATTTGTAAACCGGGCTCAGCGCGTTGAATCTGGCCCGACTCATATGAAGTTCCGGACAGCAACGGGCCCGAAATGCCAGCGGGGCCGAATGAGCCCTGCCGTCCGAAATGGCATATAAAGCGATGGTTCACTCCCCATTTTCGTCATTCCCCCCATGTACTTCTGTGGCTGTGCCGACCGCTTCATCAGGCCTCTGGATTATTGGATTGGGTGCAACATCTGGAACCCCTCATCCATGTATCTGGGTCTCAAGTTGGTCTGCCTCGGGATTATTAGATTGAGTTTTGCACCTCATCTATGTATCCGGGACGCAGCTCACAGGGGGATTATTTCGGATTCAGTCCAACTTCGTGTTGCGCCGAAACCTATTATTATCTTGGATTGAATGCAACCTTGTGTTATGCCGAAACCTATTATTTGGACTCTGGGGGTTTATCATGGATTGAGCGCGACCTTGCGTTGCGCCTAATCCTTTCATTTGGGCTCTTGGGGTTTATTATGGATTGAGTGTGACCTTGCATTGCGCTGAATCCTATTATTTGGGCTCTGGGGGATTATTATGGATTTAGCGCGACCTTGTGTTGGGCATGATCCTTTCATTTGGGCTCTGGGGGATAATTGTGGATTCAGTGCAACCTTGCGTTGGGCTGAATCCTATTATTGAGCTCTGTGGGAAAATTCTGGATTGAGCGCGACCATGCGTTGCGCCGAATCCTTTTTCATTTGGCCTCTGGGGGATCATTCTGGATTGAGTGCAGCCTTGTGTTGCGCCGAATCCTTTCATTTGGGCCTTGGGGGATTACTCTGGATTGAGCGCAACCTTGCGTTGCGCTAAATCCTATTATTTGGGCTCTGAGGGGAAGAGTGAAAGAAAAAAACCGAAACAAAGATGGGCTCCAAAACATGGGGCAAAGGATGGCACAGAAGGGGGGTGGATAACACACAAAAACGAAGGCAGGGGGGGGACAGAAGGAAGAGCGAGGAGGCTGATCGTAAACACAAGACAACACGTTTCCGAATGGGTCTGCCGATCAGACGCCGGCAGCTTTGACCAATGCTTGGTTAGAACTTGGTGCGCTGATTTGGAGCTGGATGAAGGGGACGGGGAGGGGGAGCTGGCAGCGGCCTTGGAATCGAGGGAGATTGTGGATGAGTCGTGGGTAGCACCTCCGGGCGTTTATCATGGGATGTGCATTGGTGGCTTAGATGGGTAATTCTGTTTCATCTCTCTTATTTCTTGCCTGTCTTCCTGCTTTGTTCTGAATCCTCTTTGTCTCTTTCTTATTCTAATCACTCTTTCTTTCGAAGATACACCTGAAGATCCCGTCAAGCCGGTACACCTATACCATGAGAAATCTCCCTGGCCTCTACGCACTCACCGGAGCAGCACACACGGCCCACGCGCGCCAAATGCGCGCGGTCCTTGTCCCCGCGTTCCAGAACGTCGTGCACGCATTATCGTCGAATGCACACCCGACACGGCGGAGGCGGACGACGCACGCCTACGCGCCTCCGGGTGCCGCGCTCCAAAAAGCGAACTGTCTTCATGGAATAAGCTTCGAGTCGGTGACAGAGATATAAACACGGTTGCGCACTTAGTAGTAGTACTCCTCAAAAACATAATGGAGCCTGTCGCTACCGAGAGCACTAGAAATATGTATGGGTTTAGACACGAGAATGCAAAACGGATGAAAAATGACATGGGCTGCTCCATGATCCAACTCTCGCGTCGGGACACGTCATGCTCGCGGTGACTGACTCCCTCTTCCTGCTTGCCGATGTTACGTTCGCGCTCAGCGACGTGACGTTCACGATCGAGGTCGTCCTTAGCGCGCCCGATTAGCCGCTCAGGAGGGGCTACAATCTCCTCAATCACCGTCTGGGTGGGAAGGGAGATTGTTTCTAAGATAGTCTGGGCAGCGCAAGGCGAGCAGAGAATCGAGGGCGGCAGGGGTACACCCCCAATCGAGTCTGATGTTGGTCAAACGTTGGCAATTGATCTTGCGAGGATGTTTGGCTCAACATTTGTAACATATCATTTGAACATTGTCGAAACCTTCAAAATCCAACGTTGCAGATATGTCTTGAGAAGCCTCTGACAATGTTGTTTAAGCGTTGAAAATACATCACGAGAAACATTATCCAAATCTACTTGGACTCACAGCAGCTGTTTACACAATTCGGAGTTTGCGTGAAGGCAATCTTCCTCTTATTTGGCTCAAATTCAGGTTCCGCATAGGTACATACCGTGAGCTACGACTCGGAGAGCAAACTGTGCGGTGCCGAGGCGACTCTTCCGCAAAGAAAAAATTGACAATGGCCGTGAATTTTCCTTTATGGTACGATGTAACGAATTCTTGGGTCTATTCAACTAATTAATGCAACACAATTTGCCCTGATAAAAAGCTTCAGCCATGATGAGTTGAAAGAGTGGTGGTCCGTGCGCATCAAACCAAACAAGTGCAATGTTGGTGCACCCACAAAGGATCTTGACGTTTTCCACCACTCGCTCACTCCGCTCTTCCCCGGGCCCCCGCTTTTGCCAGGTTCCTGGAACAGTGGCTCACCCAAGCTCGCAAGCCGATATCAACGAGACCAGGGTCCAGCCCTTCGGCCATCGCCCCTGACGACACTGCAAGCCTGAGGACTCAACGCCAACTGCGCCTCGCCCGGCCGCTCTCGACATATCCATCCCCATCGCGTAGGGACAAAGCTGATCTCTCAGCCTCCTTTCACCATCATTGTGCCCACTGTTTGGCCTAGCCACTTCCAGCCAATATTAGTTGCGCCCACAAACCTTCCTTGTCCTTCCTTGTCCTTCCTTGTCCTTCCGCACGACCACACTGCGTCCCCAAGTCTGCTCACTAGTTTAACACTGAAACAACACTGAAGCAAGCACCTCAAAGACCCACAACATGTGCCGTAGCGGTGTTCCTTCGTCTCCATCAACTTATTACACCAAGAATGAAGAAATCCTGTCGTTTCAAGCCAACTCCAAGCTGTCAATCGCGGCCATTTTTCAAACTTCAAGCTTTAGGGACTTGCAAACGCATCTCCGCTGCCCATAACTATCACTGGGCAACCCTGCAACCTCTCTTTCCTGAACCTGTCCTCCAGCCTCTGTCCTCGGGATTTGGCTTTCGTGGTCCCACTGCGGCGACTGCGCGGTTCCATGCCCATCAACTGCTTTCTTGTGTGCCCCACGTCCCCGGCGCCCTGCATGACCCAGTGCACATCTTCGCCGGCCTCTTTTCAGTTCCGGATGTTGGTGTACGGGTATGACGGTGACCCATGGCCTACATCACACTACCACCACCGCAAGACAACGACCTTCGATTTCGGCGATTGGCGACCAGTTGTAGTTAGTATACTGTAGCCTGTCGCCCGTCGTGTAATAACAAATGATTTTTCGTGCTGTCGAATTCTGGAAATCGTGAAACAGCTTAACATCTGACTGAAGGTCCAGTAAAGGTTTTTGAAAAGGTTTCCACAATGACACATTGCAGAAGCCTTGTGGGATATGATTATCTTTGTTTCAAAAATGTTCGGCGCAGCATTTTGTGATGATCAGACAATTGTTTCGTAACATTGCAGCGAAAACATTCCTGAGACATTTGTCACAAACGGCGGTGTATGCCGGGGGACCAGAAAAGAAGTTCGGCCTCGCGACGCGCAACCTCCGCATCCCGGGCGGCGACGGCACTCTCGCGTAAAATCAAGGTATGAGTGAGATTTGGCGACAGATCAAGCTGCATGCCGGTAGCGGATCGTGATGTTTCGAGACCCACATTATACCGACGCGGGAGGGAGAGCGCGATCGCCAACCCAGCGAGAAACAGCGAAAGAACGAGCAGAACAGTGTTGAGCCGGGGTATGATATGATGCGCAGAGCGGTAGCGACCACGTTTGGTGCGTTGCGAAAACGTCTGCGCCATCGAGTGGGAGGTTGATGACAACATCTGAGAAGAACTTGAAGCAGTTTGTTTGTCGTAGTTTGATCAATATCACAGGAAGCCGTCACGTGTGATACGTAATGACAGCAATTGAATGAGTCCCAGTGACACTTGACTGACACTCAACTGACACTTGGCAACCCCGCGAACCCAAGGGACGATCGATGCGACCGATTATCGCCGAGATGACCGATTAACACCGAACGATCGGTAGGACCCCAGAACCTCTCGCGGCTGACCCTGGGCCAGGAAAAGGGGTTTCCGGGTATTTCCGAGCCCTTGCCGATTTTTCTCGGAGTCTCGGTCCTTTGCGCAGAACACGTGATGACTTACTGTACTCGGAGGGGCTGTGCACAACTGATAACAACTGATTAGCCAAATACGGAAATAATGTACCCCCCTATCTCGTGGTGATTCGTAGTGTCCTTTTGTCGCGTAGTCTCGCGCAGTTTCAATGCATCATGTTGTTCTGTTCGAATGCCTGAAAAGTAACCCCTGTGAAATTCTTTGTTCGCTCACTGATTCGGTGCTTGCGACTGGTAAGGATGGACACGGGTATACCCGCGGGTACCTTCGGGCGTACCCGTACCCGGACCCGCAAAAACCGTACCCGTGTACGGGTCGGGTCTAAAACCCGTACGGGTTACCCGCGGGTCACCAAACCCGTCGGGTATACCTGCGGAATTTCCAGCATAAATAATATTATACTGTCAAATACAGTGCGGTAAAATGTAGACTACTCGACAATGTCGACACTTTCATTTCCTGAGCTATCTGCCTCATCCTGGGCCTGAATGCGCTTGCGCTTTTTTGGGCTGTATGCTGCTATCATGTCAGTTATCCGAAACAAGTCACGGCGTCCCCAAGACCCCAAACAAAGCAGGGGTGGCGGACATGCGGTTGCGGGTGAAGTGCAGCAGACGGCGCCCGTGCGAGAAGACACGCTCGACAGCGACAGAAGTGGCTTCCATATGCATGCATATGTATTGATTAATGTCTAGTGTTACGGAATAAAACATAAGAAAAATGCTCACATGGCACACTAAGATAGTCCAGCGCAAGCTGATGAAGGACGGGATATTCGCGTCGATGGGCCCACCACCGTTTCATGGGGTCATCAGTTTTTACGCGTGGACTGGATGCGAAGCTTCGTCTCAACGGTTGAAATTGCTGTCTGGCTGAACTTGTTGATGCGGAAATATTCTAGCTTGGAGCTGGGGTGAAGCGCTATGCAGTATGAGAATGGCAAAAATAAGTTTTTTGGAGTTCAAAAACCCGCGGGTACACGGGTCGGGTACGCGGGTTGAGCACGGGTCTGAAATCGCGACCCGTACCCGTACCCGCCCATACCCGCGGGTACAAACCCGCGGGTATACCCGCGACCCGTGTCCATCCTTAGCGACTGGTAGCTCGATTGAGGAGATATATCATTTTGAAACACGGTTATTTAACGCTCCCATTGTACCGTTCTGGCAGATCCAGAATTTTTAAACTCGCTCGAAGAACCTGGAATCCCCCCCCCCCATGAATTGACTCTGAGGGTTGGAGCCATATGCAGACTGACTCGGAACTTCGATGCGTCGCGGGGCCTGACCAAAAATACCCGAGTCATAGTCCGCAATCTTCTTCGTTATACCGTTGAAGTTGAAACAATATCTTCAATAGTTGCGGGCAAAATGGTAGATCCGGTACGTTTTACCCCATAAATCGACGCATTTAATTTGTTAATCACTGAACTCCCCTCAGATACGACTTCATATCCCCCGAATCAGATTTTACTTTCAGCCTCAAGGATTCAATTTTGTGGTGCACCGTAAACAAGTTCCACCAGCCCTGTGATCTCTCATGGCCAACTGTACTCTGCGATGACCCGAGTCCCAGACTATTGTTCAAAAGGTAATGAGATATACACAGTAGCCACTTTTTCCAGTGTATTACCAGCTCAGATCACAAGCAATTTGAGTAAAATATGGATAGGGTGTCATTTGAAAGTACGTTCCAGCCACATAGACAGTTTCTCGATAAGAGGTGGTCTCAAACAAAAGTTGCCAAATTTAATCCTTAGAAGTCGATTTTCACCGGAATTACCGGCTTGAATTTACCATCGAGCCAGTAACCATATGAAGTTTGCTTAATCAATCCCCGTCTCAACGCATAATCAGGCCCTCTGATCTAGTCTCTCACAAACAAACGCTACAACAGCCTTGCGGGGCTTGGGGTGGGAGAGAAGCGACCGGACACCCACGGCCCCTAAGAATGAAGTGCTTCCACTTAACGAGGAGGGCAGCAGAAAAAAATCTGAATCGACGATCCCTCAGAGGGCCGAATTGGTCACGCGATGTCCCAATTAGGCAGGTCGGTGTCCTCTCTTCCAAAATCTTTTCTCTGCACTCGTCGACTATATAACATTTAAGCTTCTGGGAGTTACTACTGCGGCATCGCCCATCCACGCCTCCAAGCGCTGCGTCATGCTCAGTCCACGCCTTCGCGACTACTGCCCTGAACGCCCAAATGGCCTCATATTTGACGGGCGCTGTGACGTATTCGACAGCGAAGAGGAGCATCTCGCCGAGGACAACAGCGGGGAAGAGGACCTGGGGAGAGATGGCGAGAACAACCACAATTCCAGCTCGTTTTCTCCCGGCCGTTACGACCCTCAGAGCCCACAACACCACTCTTACCACAGTATCGATCTCTCCGACGCTTCGCTCATTGCCGACATGTTGATGCCCCTCGACCTCACAAGCCTCACCGTCGGATCTCCACACGCCACTGCGACGAACCTCATTCCTGTCCTTCGGCCACAGCCATACCCTGCCGACCCTGCGCAACATGGGCCTGGGACGGGCCGTCCCGCAACGCCAGGGCGGGCGTTGTGAACGGCGATGAAGTACTCTCTATACCTTCGCGCATCCCAATCTCCAAGCGCATGCTCGACATACGCTTTCGCGCCCGGTGTGAGCGGCTCAAGCCCGTCACAATTGACAGCCGCTGCGAGGTTGACTTTGGCCGTGAGGGGCAGCAGGATTTCACCCGGGAACACAGCGACTCGGAAGGCGATGCCGCGAACAAGTCTGACCCAGACTCGTTCTATCCGGGGCGTCACGACGCACAGCAGAACAACTCGTACAACAGCATCGATCTCCCCGGGACAGATGCCTCGCTGATTGTCGACATGACGATGCCAATCGACCTCATGGAGCCCGACGCCGGGCCCCCACGCGCGACGCGGCGGACTTCGTTCATCCATGCGATATGACCAACCTAGCGGTGCCCAACGCCAACGGGAAAGAGGGGGTACGCCGCGGTAGAGGGCCACCATGACGGCGGCCCCCAGGCATGTACCACCACACAACCACATCACCACCACATCCTATCTATCCCACATAGATTATATGTTTGTACACAGGGAGTATGTTTACAGTCTGCCCATTGAAGTACGTACATAGCCTAAAAGTGGTCAAAATGGGAAATTTTCGTCCGCCCTAAGTTCCGCAAAGAGCTGTAAATAAGGAAGAGACCATATTCCTCTAGAGCATATCGAGAGCATGTACGGCTTGCGGGAACAGAAGGGAGAAACTGACGAAGGGGCCGACGGGCGGGACATTCTGGGCGTCAAAAAAGCGTAATTATGCTGAGGGTCCCCCTCCTCCTGCTGAACCCGGTGGAACTACTTTATAATCATTGCACCGAACTATTCAAAGGAAAGCTTTGGAATGTTATGCTCTTGGAATGTTTTCCTGATGCCGGGAGTTGCCGCGCCGTTCAGTCAATGAGTGTTGATTGGAACCTTTCTCACATGAAGCACAGAGCGATAATTGGCATTCTGGGTGTCAGTTGTACTGAAACCCTTGCTCGTGGGGAGCACAGAGCGATAATTAACACAAGACATGCCGTCGCTTCGCTCCGGCAGGTGTTTGGTCAGCATTCTGGTGAATGGGGCGAAGCGATTACATTCAATGCTACAATGACTGTACACTGCAAGAATCCAGCTACCGGCACCACCAGGATTCTGGAGCAACATGTAGTTCGTCGCATCCGCAAACGGCTCATCATCGAATCTTACATACGCACCTGAGCAACTGGGAATATTTGAGTCGCTAATGGATTTTAAGTATGCACCGATACTCTGATTGAACTTCGCCGCCTCCAGCGTGAGAATGCTCAAGTACCGTGGTTGCATCCTGCATAAAGTTCAGTTCCAAGTTGAAACACAGATACCGCTGGCGACGGATCGAGCCCGTTCCCGAGTGACGGGCATGAAACGTATGTACCTGTTAATTGAATGATGGTTCACTACCCGATGGCTTACGATGGAGCGCCTTCACTTTGACACCTCTAGAAGCAAATGATGAATATCAACTGGTTCATGCAACAATGTGAATGAGCCTATATACAATATCGACCCCCTGCGTCTTCGAGAGGTGGCTGTCTCGAAACAAATCAATGAATAATATATCATAGAACGAGCAGAGCAATATGCACACTGCATCACCCGGAAACTAGTCCGCTAGGAGCCGCGCAGCAACGGACCACCGCCACTCGCGCTTGAGCTCTGCATCAATCGGCCCGTAGTCTGCCAAAGAAATCGCGAATTCCGAACGGGGGTTCGTGGGTGAGCGCATAACGTGCGAGGGATGCCTCTCAATCGCGGCGGCGGCGGCTATGAGCATGGAGAGGAGGCCGATTTCGACGTGTGGTGGGCTGCGGATAAATGAATGAGATGGAAGGTAGAACAGAAACGGAATGGATACGCAGGCCCAGGGAAGCAACATACCAATAGACGTACTGAATGGTTGAATGCTCACCAAGGACGTTGACCCATACCTTGATGTTCACGCTCCATTCCTCGCCCTGTCGTATGGAATCAGATTGGAATGGAATTTGTAAAGAATACACCGAACGCACTGTTACCGGCGTCACCCATGCACGTTTGCCCAAAGTAGTCCTCCAAAACGCCGTGATGCTGCATAAAATGAGGAGGGACAGGTAAAAGCGAGCAGTCACGCATATGGCAAAAACCTCGAGATGCGATGCTATTCCACGCGCATTATGCTCCAGCAGCGAGAATGAGAGAACGGAGAATTGAATCGCGACATTGTTGCGTGGATTATGCCTTTTGTCAATTTGTTGAAGCGCGTCTGGTTGGACCGATGGAGGGATAGGTTTGAGACGTGGGTCGAATTTGAGACCCAACTTGCGTCATCGTTGAGGCAGGAAAATCTTAAGTCGTTGAGAGCTGCGGCGTTGTTGTCAGTCTTGATCCTTGTTCAGTTTTGAGGAGCAGATGGCCGGACGATAAATGAGCATGGCGATGGTAGTAGTTCCATAGCAGCCTTGAACAGACTTGCTGATCGAGATTTTGGACACCTTTGCTCTTGAGAATTCTTGGATCTTGCGGAGGTTGAACAGTACATAGGAGCGGCCATTAAGCACGGTATTGAGGGGAGAGGAAAGGCAGGACGATGATGGGTGGAAGAAAGAAGCACCGTCTTGATTGTCACATATCTTGCTGTATGTATGCCTCGAGCACTGTTAGCTATTTTAATCAAGAGTGGAGGAAAGCAGTCTCGTCGAATTGCAATAGCTGGAGGGCGCGAAGATGATGGGAGGAGGGAACGAAGGAATTAGATGCAAGTGTTTCTTTTGAGCGGGTCTTGAGCGGCGATCCACGGTTGTGGAATGGCTTTGCCGGAGGTCGGCAGAGTTTAACACTGATCGGCGAACTCGTTTTCGTGGACATGAGAACCAAATCTAGGATATTGGGAACGTGGTTCGGAAAAAGGCGAACTGATTTGATGGCAAACATCTGCATACTGATTCGAGGCATCTGCTCAAGATACGGGTAATAATTCGACGAACACCTTCCTTTTGAGTGGGGCTTGAGCGCGCAGATGGAGCCGCAGAAAATGGCGAAAAAGGGAAAGTTGAAGTTAATTCGTGATATTCAAAATTAAACGTCAGAAGTAAAGCCTTGAGGCAATCGAGACAATGGGAAATCGGAAATAGAATGGACATACGGCAGCTACCGGGCAGAATGGGAGAAAAGGAAGAATATAAACATGTGCACATAAAATCAGGGCATCTGCTTAAGATACAAGTAATGGGAAATCGGAAATAGAATGGACATACGGCAGCTACTGGGCGGAGTGGGAGAAAAGGAAGAATATAAACATGTGCACATAAAATCAGGGCATCTGCTTAAGATACGAGTAATTCTGGGGGTCAAAAAGTTTAAATACGCTATGTAAGGGTTTGCCTCCTCCTGCGGAACCCGGTGCGTCCCCCGAGTTTTTCTGGGTTGAATCTCCTGGATTTTGGCCAGAAGTTACTTTGGACGCTCACGTAGCATTCCAGGACTTGACAAAATTTGTGGAATCTGTGTAGCGGTCTGCACGAGGTTGCAGCCTATTTAGGTCAGCAAAACTTGTTCGGCGTTTCCCCCGAGTTTTTCTGGGTTAAATCTTCTTGATTTTGGCCAGAAGTTACTTTGGACACTCACTTAGCATTTCAACACCTCTAGAAACCCTGAGCGCTTAAAACCGGGAATAAGTGTTTCCTTTCCCCCCCGCCAATAATACTGTATAATCGGCCCCGGGATTTGAATGAGGTCATAATGCAAAATTTCACGTTCTAACGCATGGACCTGCGTGAGCGGTCTTGTTGTAACTCGGTCAGAGGGAAAGAAAGTACACAAAAATCAAAGTCAATTGATGCTAACGGGCGCTCTGAAGTCCTCCAATCATACGTCTCTCACGTCCCGTCTATCTTCCTCCAAGCACGCGAATCTAGAGATTATCATCTCAGCGACAGCCAACTGGGGAATAATAATGAAGGTGGCCTCACACCAGTAGCATGCTTCTAACATGGACAAACGTCCCCAAACCTACGCTGGCAATTTTTTAAAATGTTGACTGCTTGTCCTTCGAACCTTTCAAGCCCTCCAATGTGCGCTACTTGCATCATGATGGATTTTACAGCCGATCCTGAAAGTAATGAGAATGTCGATTTTTTTTTGCTCGAGTTCTCAATTTGGCAATGCCAAAGCAAGTTCGATTCCTGGCGCCTGCAATTTCACTAACAAATCCAATCAGGGCCGGGAAGGCTTACCGAAGGTATCGGCAACATTAAATCTATCACAATGCCCTCATGCGAATTTTCAGTGCCTCATATTAGATAGGATGTGCAAAAGCCGCACGAGCCGCATGCGGCATTTTGTGCATTGTGCAAAGCCGCATAGTCTCTCCTAGACAGACACTTCAACAATATTCGACGTCGTACCTCCGTTTGTTGAAGTCTGTTAGTAAGCGCGGGGGTCCGATCAGAGTAAAATCTTGTTACATAATCATCGGAGTTTGAATTTACCTTGTATTCTCGTCGTTTTGACAGCGCAAGGCATTTTTCTCATTTTATTTCGGTGCAGACCCACTATTAGGGTATACATGCACTGATCTGCCTCCTAAGAGTTTCCTGAAACATGCTTGAATTGATGTTGTAGCACATGGTTCAAGACGACGTGACAAGGATGTGACATTTACCCTTCAACTTGACTCTTTTACAGTAGCGTCAAATGATACTCAAAAAATTCAAATAAATTTGAACACATGCAAAAGATCGCCATATTTCTGACTGTGCTGTTTCCAGGTCGCGCAACATGGAGCAATGGGCTCGTTTCGTGATTATGTAATAAGCTTTTTACTCTGATCGACATTGAGAGAAGGGGGCGGCGGTGTTTCCACATAGACGTAGAAAGACATTTCCACGAACTCGTCGTCAGTGACATCGCCAGGGGCAGAGAGCTTGCGCTTATTGGAGTCAGGCTTGGTGGGAACAAACTCTATCGAGGAGTCTGAATCGCAGCCATCTTCGATCGCGTCGTTTTCGTCCGTTCTCGTTCTCTTCTTAGCTTTTGCGGATTTAGCCTTCGTAGCACTTTGGGCTTTGTTGGGGGACGAGAGGGGGGAGTATTTATCCTTACGATTGCTGCTGGGAGCAGGCTTGTAGCCAAACCATCGCGTTCGGACTTGCGAAGGTTCTGCTGGGTCAGTATAGTGCAGCTAAGTATGCTGCGACGCACCATCAGTACCAACAATGTCCCGGATATCCTCTCCAACTTGGTTAACCTCCTTATTCTTAGGCCTGGGTGCCATGCTGCGTGTACGACGAGGAAGAGATAGGTGGACGCCGCCGGAAGTGAAGCGAGAAGGGCGCGTTGTTTGGCGCCCAAACAGCCAAATTTGGCCAAATCCATTTTTGGACACCGATCAAAAAAAATGACGTTTGTCTCAAGGTTTTCTGGAACAGCTGTAAGTATGTTCGGATCCCTGTCATTCGGCAATCATATTGGGTTTTTCCTCCGCTTTCACCCTCCCGCTGCGAGCCCCGCTGGTTCTTCTCCCAGAGAGGTCGTAGACCCACTCCATTTGGTGATGAGACTGGGATTCGCTCTACTCCATGTGTCCAGGACCTGGGATTATCCCTTGGTAGGCCAGGGCCGGTCTTGTGGCTGCGCTAATCACACGGGAAACTTCGGACTGTGTGATGCGTGACGTTACGGCGACTGGAATCTAACTCCGAATCAACCCCGCCATCCATATAAAATGTGCCCGGAAATGATTAGGCAGGATGAAGATCGCCATTGGAATCTGGCTGCAAAAGAACATCAGCTGCCAAATATGGAACCGTGATGTGATGACGGGCACTGTATTGTCCCCGAGACGGATACGGTCTCAGAAGGGGAATTTAAACTCGCGCCCTCACTTTAGTCACTAGAAGGGCCACTCAATCATTGGGAGTAGAGATTTTTGAACTCATTTACAGGATCGCGATCGTTCTGCACTACACACATCCAGGAAAAAAAGCGAAGAAGCGACCACATCAATCACCACATATATGTCTCCACTCCACGGAGGAGGTTGGGGTCAAATTCCAAGAATTGGATGATGCACCCCGAATGGACCGGTCATAAAAATGATCCATCCCCCAATAGTAATCCGCCCCGCCGCAATCCTGGACACCCCTGAAGCCAGGCGATTCAAAAGTTGTTACACTGGATGGAATTTTGGAAGTCCAGTCTGCTATGGCGGTCTCCACCAGCTCCAGGCGTTGACCGAGATCAAAAATTGTTCTTTTCAAGGAATCTGCGTTTGAATAAGAATTAATATTGCACGCTGCGTATATTTCAAAGGATACCTAGTGTTTGCGTCCGACCAATCATCTGCAGCGTCTTGCAGTTAGAAGAGGGTCTCCTCCGAGTGTTACCGTCGGGATATGTGCACTCATTGTTTGTTCTCCTGAGTATAGATGCACGCTGAATGTCATCGGACGCAATACATCGGTTTCTTCTTACCCACAGGGTGCACAAACGTCGCAAGACAGGGTGCGATCGCACCGGATCTTCTTTTGCCAGCATCGGAGACACGCCTATTCCGACTCAACCATTGAGATTTGAGAATTCAAAGGATGCATACTTGTTTCCTGGTAGACGGTACTTTGGGCATGGCGTCGGGTTTTAGGTATGCGTTCAGATACCACAGTTTGTAGATGCGCATTTATAGTCGGGTCTCCGCCGAAAGAATCGTTTCCCGGCCCCGCTATACATCCCCTCCGGCTCCGGGAATTGGTATCCCTTGATTTCGGGAACATCCATCATTTGTGGATTTGTGATTGAGTCGGACGCCGGCGCACACATATCCTGGGGGATTTCGGTCCGAAAAGGCCCTCAACGTTTCACTGACCTCGGCAGAGGCGAATCTAAGACCTTCGCTATGTACTATAAATGAGTCCCAGGGGGTTCTGCCTTATTTGTGGATTTGTGATTGCGTCGGACGCCGGCACACACATATCCTGGGGGATTTCGGTCCGAACAGGCCTCAACGTTTCACTGACCTCGGCAGAGGCGAATCTACTATAAATGAGCCCCAGGGGTCGCATAGTTTAGTTCTGCGTCGAAGTGTTAGCCCAATTACATAATATCGTAGGGATCAACAGCTTTGTGGATGTGAATGTGGACCGAGGGGTACCCGCCGGAAGATGCCGAGACACAAGGTAGAGGGTAGGTACCCTCCGAGAGACCTTATTTCACTTCAGACTACTCTAAAAATGAGAACAGTTGAAAAAATCCTGTTTTTTTTTCAGGGTCCGGAAGCTCAAGAAGGTGTCAAAACAAGATCGAGAATTTGTCAAAATCCACTTTGGGTGTCTACATTCACCCCAAATTCGCTCCCCATACGGCTCCCATTGAAGCCAAAAAATATTTTCCAATGGGAGATTGCATGGGAAACTACCCAATGGGGCTCGGCTAAGAGGGTAGGGAGGAGCTAGGAGGTCTGAACGCACTTTTCCGACCCTGTGTGGCAAATTTTAGGAGTGGGTACCCCTTGATGTGGACGGCATTTGTGGATTGAATCGGTGGATAGCCAGGGTCTGTCGAATGCAATTAGGTTGCATGATCGGCACAGGATCCTCAGAACCGTGTTGCAGTCCGGAGAATTTCCATTCGCAGAGCATATCTGCCAGTGCGACAGAAAAGGGCCGGAGGCCAGATAAAAAAAGAAAAAAGAAAAAAAC